>JAHWFP010172019.1:0-51563 GCA_023313725.1 Lithobius niger
TTTTTTTCCAATTAGCGTGCGCGTGAACACTTAAAGAATCGATGATCAACGAATTCTTGCAGAACGTATAAAAGCATGCATTGTAGCAACAGACATCGAACTACATATGGAACCCCATGGAATACCACCAAATCCCCCAGTGCCTCTGTGTCACCTCCGTGAGGGTGGTGACCAACAAATTATAGTTCGATATGTACTGCTAAGAATGATTTGTGTAACAATTCATATTTTAGCACCCAGCCTTTGTTGGTCAGTAACCTCATAGAGGTGAGTTTGGTGGGGGTGGAGGAAGGGCCTTAGGGGTACCTCGAGGGGGTTCCATAGCTAGTTCGATATGTAAGCTAAGAATGAATTGTGTATCAAATTTCATGGCTTTTAGCTCGCTGTTCATGGTTAGCCCAAATTCTGGCCTTTAACAGCTGTACTACACCTGGAGATCGACCCAATGAACCGATCGATACTCCATTTTATAGCTTAAATCTTAGATCTTTTGAACGCATTTTTAATGTTACTACAATATTTTTTTTGGGAAATTTTGCTCTCACCTAGAGATTGAACCGCAGAACCGATTTTCCATTTTTAGAGTTTAAAATGTAGTATTAAAAAGGCTAAGACTCTTACAACAGTTATTTTAAGGTGACTACATTATTCTTTTTGTTCCTATTCTTGCTGGAACAAGAAAAAATAACAGCATTAGTATTAAAAAACGCTTAAGCATATAAAATATGGATGAGAGTTAAAAGAAACTTGACGCTCTAAAGGAACAGATACAAGAAAACTACATGTAAGCCACCAGCGTCACGGTAATACGTGTAAAAGAAGATGCAGCTTGTGTTTGGGACGCTGGACATTCTTTTACACGTATTAGTGCAATGCTGATGGCTTACATGTCTTTTTCTTGTATATGTTCCTTCACAGCTTTAAGTTTTTCAGGCTTATAGCCACAATTTATACTCTTAAGCATTTTTTAATACTAATAGACTGTTTATCGAGGAGTTCATAGCACTGCTCCACCCTTGATTTGTGAAGAGGTATCCACATAATAAACTACAACGTCCTGACGGTATGAAAACGCTCGAATTGACTGACTTAAAGCTGGCTGGCGACGTAGAAGGTGAGTCAGTAGCAGAATCGCAGTCACGCTTTTCATCATAGGTGCACTTCACTTGAGGTACGAATTTATGATTTACTCTAATTGTAAGATTCAGCAGACTTTCAAGTGGGGACATTGACAAAGAAGGTAAGCAAATTGCTCTCGGTGTAGCACAGCACCTGCCTCATAAGTCCCCTGTAACAGTTATAAATTGGGTATTACACACTTGTGGGGATATTGGGTATATCACACTTTTTAGGAGGCTTGGTGAGTTTGTATAGGCTGTTACACATCACATGCGCCTTAGCAAAATCCACGATGAAGTAGTGTTGCAAATTGAAGGGTGACGATCATAAGTAAAACTTACATTATTGGGGCTTTAGCAAGTCAGGCTTTCACCGTCTCTGCGACCGTCTCTCTTGAGTGTGGTTGCAATCCCTGTCTTTCTCTTTGGAAAGAGCCCCCTAAATCGACAAAGAGTAGAGTCAAGCCCCAAAATCTAGAGAGGTCTCGTGGATCAGAAAAGTTCAGCCTGTAGAGAAAGGTCCACATATACTATCACTAAACTATTTATTGTATTGGAATCCTATTACAACACCACATGTCCCGAACTTTTAGTGGGCAGCCTAGTGTAATCTTGATAACCCATAAAAGTATGAAAGGTCACGCGGGAATTATAGTATTGTGGTTTATTTACATTTTGCATCCGAGTTACGCACTACAGTTGTAGAATACATACGTCTAGTGTAACATTTATACATTAGTTATAGAGACAAACAGTTCAAGAAAATATCATTAGCCTTAAGTTTATAGCACACTACTCCGTTCCGTTCTGTTCCATCCCGTTCCGACGACTGACGGCAACGAATGGTCCAGCGCACATTGCTTCCGTCGCTAAATTTACCTTACCATTCTTCTACCTATCCTGTGCTCCCAAATAAGCCGAAACTACAACTTATTTTGCGCAAACTAAAATGTAAAAAGCTGACCCTTTGGCATAACTGGAGCACACACCTTAGTCCTTAAAATAAGGTATGCTACCTCACTACCAAAAAGTTTCGCACCGTTAAGGTCAATAAACCTGCCAGTACCAAAGAGCATAGAGTAATTCATGGAAGCACCCTCTCAGCTCTTTTCAAATTTACGAAAAGAATATCCAGGAAGGTGCACTCCATACCTCCCCTTAAGGCTGATCTAATCGTTGACGATTTATCCAAAATTAATACTCAGTTTACTTTTTCTAATTGATAACAGCAACATTCTCTCCATCCTGTACAAATATTATGATTCTATACCTGCTCAATAGCCGAGTTTAGCCCCTTTCTAGTTGAAATGAATCTTTACTTGATTAAATCTAGTCATTCATTCTAGTCTAGTCTAGTCAATCTAGTCTAGTTATTGCCAACAATCAATTTGGGTTTCTCTCTCATCATTCAACCATACTTCAAATTTTAGCTGTCTTGGTAAAGCCGACAAGAGCAGTCAATACACGCATTCCCAGTGATGTTATTTTTGTCGACTTAGCAAAGACATTTAAGTTGTGCACCATATGGTTTCACCCAGTGTCCACAGTTTCCACCATATGGTGAGTACTGTGCATAGGGATCCGCATTTCACACCAGCCATATGCGATAGCCTCTTGAGGACAGCAGAGCGCGACCTGATCCATTACGGAGAGACAAAACATGTCGATTCCAATCAAGTCTCTCATCGAGGAGGATACCAAGGTATTTAACAGTAGACATTTGAGTTACAGTCATGCCACCTACACAGATGGACAATGAGGCTGCGCGTCGCGAGCGTGACCTGCTGTAAACAACAAACACAGTTTTCTCAGGGGTCAGAAGAAAGTCATGCACGGCAAGAAGAGCGGCTACTCGTGCAACAGCCACGTCAGCACAATGGCAGCAGACAAATTGGTCTCTGCCCGCAAAACAGAAGCGGACTGAAGCAACTCCCTTTTGGGAGGCCTCTACCGGAACTCGCGACAGAGGACCAAAAGTCGTCCACTCTTGTAGCATACTGACGAACGCCCAGAAGAGCACAGATGGAGTTGATCAAACCAGAACCCACACACATGTGGGCTAAACCCTGACGGACCCATCCAATGTCGACCCTATCATATGCTGCTTTCATATCGAGAAAACTGCAACTACTATCAGACCATGCGACCAATATTCATATATGTCATACAACAGATACATTACAGCTTCTTGGCCATTCCTGCCAGCCCTATATCCAAATTGCACAGGTGACAGGCACCCATAATACTCAAGATGAGTTCCGAGCCATTTAACCAGTATTCTTTCGTATACCTTCCTCAAGTTAGATAAGAGGGAGATTGGCCTGTGATTGGACATGACAGATCTCGTAGTTTGTGGCTTATGTAGAGGAACAATAATAGTGAATAGCCACGCGTCGGAGACTTGGTCACCCTGAAAAAAGCGCTGAAAAAGTGCCACGCAGTCACTGACTGACACGGAGTCCAGACCGCACAACGTCCGGTACGAGACACAATCGATACCAGAAGCGCTGTCATCTCTGAACTTTGCCAAAGCTGAGGAAAATTCTAAGACACTCCATGGAAGGTCAGATGGAGACCCTTCAATCCAACTACTCTTTGGCAACGGAGGCGTCATGCCAGATGGAAGTGAATAAACACTCGCAAATATGTCACAAAAGGCATCCTCCTAAAATCGTACCCAGGACTCCCTTCGGATCGTAAACTCACCCCTGCGTGATATGCTCTGTACCATGAGTCACAATATACCATGCCTTTGTGAGTGAGGTCGCATTACAGACTTGACCACAGACCCTGTCCGGGTACTGATTGCGCTCTTTCTGAGTGATATAAGATGATTCCGTGGATTCCCTGCTACTCAAACCATGCCGTTTCGCTCGGGTGCCGCATCCAGCACCTGTATGCATGGCATCGATCACGCACAGCACAGGAACACAAAGGGGTCCACCAAATAGGCTGTGATTTCTTAACCGCTGCACACACACGACCACTACTCTTCTTCCCCGATACTACTCTGTTGGCCACCAACCACTCAGTTAGGATACTACTGGAAGCATTCGGCCTCGATCTAGCATGAGTTTGCTGTGGTGTACTCGCTGTAAAAGGCCGGAGGTCACTACCGCGCTGGTCATCCAAAACCAAATAACGGACATTTTTTTCTATCTTCGCTGAGCACCGAAAGAAGGCCAGAACGGACTCCTGCACTGTATTTCTCTGCCAGCGAGAAAATGTTGGTGACCCATCATGAATCACACTGAAACCACTCCGATCAGTAGCCACGCTCAGACGATGCCCACTTGTGTCAATACGGAGTGACCCCTAGTCATAGTGGTGGGCATTAAAATCGCTACACACTATGATCGCACACCCAAAATCTGCACACGTTCCAGTAGTTCGTCGATTTCTTGTGATTTATTCGCGACACTCCTCGCATTCCAGGAGCAATGGAAAAAGCCTTGGTCCCCAAAACGGTGTACGAAATCTAACTTAACCCAACCACTCCACCCTACCCCTCTCCTCCTTCTTCCCTTACACTGCTCGCACAACAATCGTTCCCTTACACTACTCGCTAGTGACGCACAATCAAGCGCCATGCTACAATCAATATCTACTGTGATTACACTGGGAACTCCTACATCAACACCATCTATCACAAAAACCAAAGGGACAATTTCACTGCTCTCAGATTCGTCATGACCAGCATTCATGCATTGCAGCATAGAGTCGTTGTCTATAGTGTAACATGTATTAGCTGTGTTTGGTTGATAACGTTAGGTGACCGGTGCTTCAAGTGTCCTCCAGTTGGTGTTGAGAAGAGTATGCAGGTTGCGCACGCTGGCGGTTTTAAGGATTTACGGGAACTCAGGGCTTTTCCAGAGTGGGACTGTGACTTTTTTTTAGAGTTTAATTAGCTGTTGTGGCAGGGTGGTAGTTTAAGTGATATGAGTGGTTGGTGTGCTACGGTGCGTTTGGTTGTAGTAGTACTTTTTAGGTGGGGTATGTGGCTACGGGCCAGGGCCCTATAATAAAATCCAATCCAATTGTTGTCGCTTACTGTACATAGTTTAAACATAATTTATTTTCTGGGAAAGCAATTTACTACTTTTTATTAACACTTCACTTCTCTTAACAATACAAAAGCCTTGGCAAAGGTCATATTGTAACCATCTATTGTGAACTGCCTTTGTAGCATTAAGAAGTATTGGCCTGTTGCTTTCATCCTATTGTAACATTACAGTCTGATAATTTGAACTGTAATAAGTCATGTATATTTTTTTTCCTTTATATCCCCTCACAAGCCACTGCCATAAGCTCAACCTTCAATTGTCACTCCTCTCTCGAATTTTTTTTCCGAACATGATGGATGCTGATGTATAGCAGTCTGCCTTAGAAAGCCACGCTTCCCCTAGAAATCTGTTGGCAATTTACCACTTGAACTGCGTTTAGCCAAACCCAATGGGCTAATTGTAGCAAACGTTTTTTTTCCCCATTTTCTCTCCATGAGGGCGGAAGCCAACCGACATTTTGTATGAAGCCCAAAGTGATGGAATACTCTTGTAACCAACTGCAGACCCGAGTGACAATAGGAGCTGACTTCAGATGGGTATGAGGTGTTGTGACCGCAATTGCTCCTCTTCTTAATGATACACAATAAATTACGAGCCTCGCAGACCACAAAAAGTTTTTACAAGACTCCTGTGATTTATTTACTCCTGGCATAGATAGTGATATCCTATCCTCTCATAGTTCTACTCTTCTTCCACCTCAGTTAAGCTGGGAGATCTAGGTGTACAGGTACAGGCCTCTAACCATAAACTGTCATATTTTTTCTTTAACTGGTTAGTTCCTCCTTAAGAATTCCACGTGGCCGTGGAGGACCCAAACACGCTCTCCCCATTGACCAGTTAATAAGCCAGCCTTCTTTCTGAACAGCACCTTTTAATCTCCGACAAATGACAGCTATTGGATCACCCATTGGGACTGTTTCTAGCACCAGCAGCTGAAATGATAGCCATTTTCCGAGGTGATGTACGTTTTCATCCCCATCATTTCCTTCCCATCAGTTCCTCCCCATCATTTCCCCCCAAATAATTTCCATCCCGCATCAATTCTTCCCTGTGATTTTTCCTCACCAATCATTTCGTTCCAGAATGGCTTCATACTCAGATATTTTCATGCCCGTTCGTTTTTCTCCCCAATGACAAAATTATTTAAAATATTTACACTGTTTTTTTTTGTACCTAAAAAGCTTTAAATATTTACTGTCAAATTTTATTCACATGGGCACGAAAATACGTGGGGTTACAGAAAAATAACGAATACTGGGTGTTACGGAAAGAAATATATTTTTAATGAAGCTGTTTTGTAACAATTATCACGTGGAATTGTTTACGAATTGACACACATCCAGCCACAGTCAGCACAGTTTTTCGACAGTATCGGTTGAAGACAACTGTGGCAGAAAAACTGGATATAATCAAGTCAAGCAAGGGGAAACAAATAATTGAGAAACAGGGTATGTCTTCACATTTCAAGAATACGACACCATAATAAAAATGTGGGTTTGTAATCAGTACCACACCAAAAAATACCCCGACACACAACTGACTCAGTGAATGATTAGTACATATCTTAGAAATGGGAAAATATCGTAACCAGCCTGACCCAGTTTCTGGTGACGTGAAAATAGCGCATGCCAGAGGTTAAAATGCCATTACGACAACAATGCAACCAGTTCAGTCATTCTGAATCTAAACAAAACCCACAAGCGTGAAAGAACCCACCAAGTTTCAGCCAATCAAAGTAGTGATATCAGAGCCAAAAAGGCTGCCACCAAGTTACTACATTAGTTGCCAAGCTAATCCCACCGAGTATTAGATCAAAGGTTAAATCAAAAACCTGACTATTGCTACTATCGGTAGCAATGGTCAAGTTTTTGATTTAACGTGTGAGGTAATAGTCGGTGGGATTAGCTTGGCAACTAATGTAGTAACTTGGTGGCAGCCTTTTGACTACATTGATTGGTTGAAACTTGGCAGGTTTTTTCACCCTTGTGGGTTTTGTTTTAGATATCACTTCTTTTGTATTTTTTGTATGTGGCGTATTATTGTGGCCACTGTCCATTTATCTACTACCTGGTCAAGTTTTGTCGAAACATATTGAACACGAACGGAGATATTAATTTTTTTTTTTAGTTTCACCGGAGTGAGGACTTCAATCATATAAATTAAAGCGTTTGCTGATTTCCATTCAACCATCAACAATAAGTAGTGCGGACTGCGGATTTATTAAGAGCTTAGTGGCCCGAAGCCAAGCATGCATGCGCGTGCATTTTATCAACAATGTTGTGTTGCCGATTATTTCTGGCAGAACGAGGGCTTCGTCGGGCGCAGTTAACAGGGTGCTTGACCGGGTGCAGTTAACGCTCGCTAAAACCCTTTGACCTTTGACCTAATAACGAGTAATGCTTGATTTGATCACCGGTGGCGTTTTCCCAACATACAGAAAAATAGCATACAAGTGATTGCAATCTTTTTAGTTAATGCCTCTCCAAACGACAAACCTTAAAAGGCACGTATTGGAGTTAAAAGAGTGCTGAATACCAAATTTCATTCGTATATGTCGCATAATTTATTTTATATGAGTGGAATTAGTCAGTCGTGAGTATATAGTAGTCAGTAGTTAGCTGAAATCAACGATCTTCACGCACTTTTATACCTTGATACAGTTTGTGCACTTGATTAAATACAACTATTGCTTGTCAGGGCACAAAGACTGCCCATTTCCAACAATTTTCAAGCTGTTTTGGCGCATAGGTATTTATCCTCATCATCGTGAAATACACTCAACTCTGGTTTCAGTTAAAGTACCATAGCTGGTGGCCATAAAACAACAATGCAGGAGTTAAACAATGACTTTCTTACAATGAAGTTACAATGAAGTGTGACAATTATTGAACTTGGTGGGCGGACCACTAGCGTGGTACTTGAAATCTACCAGTTTTATGCTGGAAAAATTCCTCCACCAAACAAGAAATACTTAGTCGTGATTGCAAAATTGAAGAACATTGTTGGAAATTGAGTATGGTGACGCTGAAGGTCAAACAATGGAATATTTGAGAAAGTAGGCATAATACTCACAGGACTACATTTTTACTGCTTCTAATTATTGGTTTGATTTTCTGGAACAGATAGTTTTAACCCTTAGTTGCATGCATTAACTTCTGATACTTTTTTTTAACTGTCGGTCGTGTGATTCGAACCAGCATTCGGTTGGTTTGGAGACGGGGATGCCGACCACCGGACTGTTGCTGCGCGAGTTGGGACTTAATAGTATTTTCACGTTCAGTAAACTGTTGCCTACGTGCAACAATATGCAACATAGGGTTAAATGTTCTGACTCTAAAAAGATGGGGAGGAATCTAACATTTAAAAGATGACAATCAAGGTACCTTTATCTCATGGGAGGAATAATTACATGGGAGGAAAAATTGCGTGGGAGGATATCAATATAGGATGATTTTGTACGGGGAAGACATAGCACCGGGATGAAATAGCATGGAGTTGAAATAGTTTGGGGATGAAGTTGTTTAGGAGGAAATGATGGGGAGGAAATGCTGGGGAGGAAATTACATAAATTCATTTTCCGGTTGCAGTCCTATCTTGTGTTAGAATTGACGCAAGATGCAGTGGATTGTGAAGAACAATTTTATAGAACGATGCAAAACATTTACATGGTGGTTTAGAGAGAGAGAGAGGCGACAGAAGTAATACCCACTGAGGTATCTCCGTACCGACATTGAATCTAGATATTATACCACAATGTCACTTGAGATAGTTACATATCGCATTGCTTTGCGCGCAGCTGGCCTTATAAACTATGATTACATGTTGTTTATGAATACGCTGGCACTGTGCATGCAGTTTACATTTACTGTATTGAATATGATTTATGCATGCACTAGCGTTTAACGATATTACTATTAAAAGTTATTTGTAGCTAGTTAACAGTCCGAATAGTCCCTAAATTACACATGGGAATTTTAAAACTCCCGCACAATTTACTCTATTCTTGAACATGTCCAGAGTTTCTGAAGATGCACAGAGTTGCACAGAGTCCCTGAAGTTGTTCAGCTGTCTGCGAGCATCTCCTCGGTGGGACAGTACACTAACTTGATGTTCCCGTTTTCCAGGTACTCCCTGATGAAATGACACTTAGTGTCAATGTGCTTGCTTCTCCAGCTAAGCTTTTCGTTCTCAACGAACTTTAGGCAACTTTGGTTATATTCCATCATTGTTGTTGGATTGTTTTGTTCCTCGTCAAGGTCCCGTAGTAACTTGCGTAGCCATATGCATTCTTACACAGCTTCCGTAAGAGCGATATACTCTGTTTCGGTTGATTAGAGAATAACACAGTTCTGTATTCTACTACCCCAGCTGTTTGCAGCTTGGTTGAACAAGAAAACGTATCCGCTGTTTTAACGACGATCAGCTGGATCTTCGGCCCAATTTGCGTCGGCATGTCCGATCTGCTCGTCTTCATTTTCTTCACCTTGCTTTCCAAGTGTGAGTCTTGAATCGCTCGTCCCCTTTAGGTACCTTAGGATTCGTTTCAGTTCAGTCCAGTCTTCTTTAGTTGGTGATTCGACTTTCCTACTGAGTAAACTTACTCCGATGGCGATATCAGGTCTCGAACAAACTGCGACATACATCAAAGCTCCGATAAGGCTTCGGTACTTGTGATTCGATTCCATCGGTTCTGTCTTGTTTGGATTCTTTAAATAACCTGGGTCGACTGGATACTTCGATTCATGAGAGTCCTCCATCCCATACATTGCGAGTAGCCTTTTGATGAATCCACTCTGACATATTTGAAAGAATCCCTCTTCATTTAAGTTGATTTGAAGTCCTATATGTATGGATCTCTCCTAAGCAAGTGAATTCATTGCAATCTCTTGATTGATTCGTTCTCCAAGGTTCTTGATCAATGCTGTGTCCACGCTTCCAATTGCGGTGTCATCGACATAGTATGACTCCTAACCACGTACCTTGTTGGTTCATGGTGTACAAACATGGATCACTTTCGCTTTGCTTGAGGCCTAACTTGGGTTAGAATACCGTGCAGTTTCCCATACCAGGCCCTCGCCGATTGCTTGAGTCCATAGATTGTTCGTTTTAATTTACAAAACTTGGCTTCTTGTCCCTTTTTCTCATATCCTGGTGACAGTTGCATACATATGGCATCTTCAAGATCTCCGTTTAGGAATGCGGAGGCTGCATCATAATGGTACACTTTCATATTATGCTTGCCAGCTTTAGCTAGAAATGTTCTCATTGTCGTGTGAGTGATGACAGGTGCGTATACGTCCGTATAGTCTTGCACTGGAACTTGAGAAACCCCGTGCCAGTAGCCTTGTTTTGTACTTTATGACGTTACCTTGCTCATCCCTTTAAATTTTGTAGGTCTACTTTGAGCCAAAGGGTTTTCTCCCTTCCGGTAGTTCGACTAAGTCCCACGTATCGTTCTTTTATAATGAAGCGATTTCTTCATCCATTGCGATCTTCCAGTTTTCGTTATCTGGTGCATTGCACGCTTCCTCGTATCTGCTGGGTTCGACTAGATCATGCGATAGTGAAGTAAGCTGACTCGATCAGCCTGTTGGGTGCGTTTCCTTTGTTACTTCGTTCAAACCTTCTGGGCTCAGATGTTGCTTGATCGGTTGAATCGTCAGCTTCTCCTGTTGTCTGTTGCGGCTCATCTGCTTTTGCGACTTCGAGTTCTACTTCTACTCCCCCAGAGACCAATGTTTCGATAAACTTTACATCCCGACTGCTGGTTACTTTGTTGGTGTTGGTGTCAACGAGTCAGTAGCCTTTCGTTCCCTCGGCATAGCCGAGTTTCCTTCTTTGAGCATCTGGCACATGTGCATAATCTTTGCATCCAAAAATCCGTAGGTGTCCTACTCCTGGTGTCTTGTTATGCCATAGCGTGAATGGTCTCGTCCACTGCGGTGGTTAGTAGCCTATTCTGCAAGTTGTTTGCCGTATTGACTGCTTTTCCCCATTATTGGTTGGGTAACTTGGCGTCGATCAATATACACCTACCCATTTCCATCAATGTTCTGTTTTTGCGTTCAGCGACTCCATTTTGTTTTGGTGTGTGCGGTGCTGTGTGCTCGCCTCAGATGCCTTGTTGCTTCAAATAGTCCTTGAAGTCCTGGCTGCGGTACTCGCCACCTCGGTCGCTTCTGATAACTTTTGGTTTGACACATCTGCACATACTCTTTAAATCGTTGTAAGAAGTCTGATTTATTTTGAGTACGTATACCTGTGTGTACCTGCTGTGGTCATCGAATGCACCCACAACATATTTATTCCAGTTTGGCGTAGGAGTTTGCATGGGGTCCACATAGGTCTGTGTGTACCAAATCCATCACTCGTCTTGATTTTGAGCTTGTACTTTGTGGAAACGGTAGCCTTGCCATTTTGCTTTTATGCAAGTTTCGCAAACTTCCCTGATTCCACAGTCTGATGGTTGTACTCCACGAGTGAGTCCTTGCTTGACAGTTTCCTGCATTGCTGCGGGGTTCCTATGTCCAAATCTTCTATGTCATATATGTTGCCAATCTTCCTTGTGATTGCAGGATGCCATAAGAACTGATTGTGCATCATCTATTCTGTACAATCTTCCTACAGGTGACCTGGTCACTATGACTTTCCCCTTTGATATGATTTGGCAACCTTCCTTGTTAAAATGTAATTCTAGACCTTTCTTTATAAGTTGGCTTACGGAAATTAGGTTTCCTTCTAATTCGGGCACATATAAGACATCTTGCATGTTTAATCTATTTCCCTGTTTGTCATGATATATGATGGTGCTCTTACCTTTACCTTTGGCTTGGGTTTCAGAGTCATTACCTAGGCGTACTACGTCACAATTCTCCTCATTTAATTGTTGAAAGAAGTCCCTGTTCTGACACGTGACTTGTAGCACCAGAATCGATATACCAGGTTGTATTACATGCTTTGTTGCTTCTAGCACTAAAACATACATCTGAGTTATCACACTCGGGCTTGTTTACATGCTCTGGTTTATTTGCATTAGACTTCTTTAAGAAACGGCACTCATTTTTGAAATGTCTTGGTTTTCCACAATTAAAACCTTTCCCTTTCTTTTTGACTTTAGGCTTACTGGGATTTGCACTAGGGTTAGGGTTACTGAACGATTTCAATGTTTGTGCATCATCATTAGTTTCAGATTGGTTTGGATCCCTGCGTTTAGTGGCTTCATCAACAATTTTGCCATTTACCATTTCAAGTGTAAGGTCCTTCTCTGCCCTGCTTTCTAAAGCGGTGACGAGAGTTTCGTAAGATTTAGGTAAGCTTCCGAATAGCACTGCTATAACAAGAGGATCGGCCATTTTCTCACCAATTGATACAAGCCTGTCAACAGTTTCTAGAATTAACTGAATGTGCTTCTCAACATCCCCATTTTGTTGCATTTTTGCCGAAAATAATAGTTTATACAGTCTTACTTTGTTTGTTAGGGTGGCCTTTTCGTGATATTTTTGTAATGCTGACCATGCTTCTTTAGCGGTTTTCAGCTTACTAATATGCATTAGCTGACTGTCTTCAACTAAGAGCCGTATTGTTGCTCTGGCCTTACCATCCCTTTTCAACCATGCAGCATCCGGATTCTGTGGTGCAGGTTCATCAACTAATTCCCAAAGACCTTCTTTGATAAGCAAAAGTTCTAACCGGTACTTCCATGTACTGTAATTATGGCTGTTCAATCTTGCAATTTGAATTTTCGCATTAGCCGCTATTTTGAACACGTTTTTGCTTTAGCTGATTTGCACTCACCCGGAATTTCTACTTTTAGTCACTTGAATTTTACAAATGTTGCTAAAATATTGGTTTCACCTTCTTCCTAAATGGTGAGGTTAGTTCACCTTCACTTTGCACTATTCTGGGCCCATAACCTGTTAGAATTGACGCTTGGATGCAGTGGATTGTGAAGAACAATTTTATAGAACGATGAAACACATTTACATGGTGGTTTAGAGAGAGAGAACACGGAAGCAATACCCACTGAGGTATCTCCGTACCGACATTGAATCGAGAGATTATACCACAATGCCACTTGAGATAGCTACATATTGCATTGCTTTGCGCGCAGCTGGCCTTACAAACTACGATTACATGTTGTTTATGATAACGCTGGCACTGTGCATGCAGTTTACATTTACTGTATTGAATATGATTTATGCATGCACTAGCTATTAACAATATTGCTATTAAAAGGATATTGTAGCTAGTTAACAGTCCAAATTGTCCCTAAATTACACATGGGAATTTTAACATCTTGGTCTGACAAATGTACACATTTACTGATTAAAATACATGTTGAGCTGAGTGAAAACATTGTACACTTAACTATAACGTGCTTAAACAACTAATAATTCTTTTATTAAATGCTATCTATGAGTTGATAGCACAAAAATACCCCAAGAACTCCTGTTACTAGGGAGGGGGAGGTTCTGTGGGGGTGGCACTAGCCCTTGTCCCCTCTCCACATTTAATACTCAGTTTTTTGCTGTGCTTATGCTGTATGGTACTTACCTGTTTGGTTCATAAGCATAGCTAATAGTTCTCAGACAATGTATTGTTGTTTGCAATGATGTCCAGGGCTGAGCTTCAGCTAAATACAGTGGTCTTGCATGCAAATAGTTTCAGCATCAGTTATTTTCTGGGGAAAGCAGTTTACAACGTTTCATCAACGCTTTCTTCTTTTAACAGTATAAAAGCCTTAGCCAAAGTCATATTGTAACCATCTATTGTGAACTACCTTTGTTGCGTTGAGAAGTATTATTCTCGTGCTTTCATCATGTTACAACATAGCTGTCTGACTCAGGTTCAGATTCAGATTTAATCGGAGTCTAGAGACCTATACAATCACACACTCTACTAAACTTAGAATTAAATTAAACTGAGAATTTGAACTGTAACAATACATGTATATTTCCTATTTTCTTTATTTACCCTCATAAGCCAAAGTCATCAGCTCAATTTTTGTCAATCCTCTCTCCAATTGTTTTTTTTTTAATAATATAAAAAAAAAATTCTCCATCTTCCGACCAAGATGGATGCTGATGTACAGCAGTCTGCCTTAGGAAGCCACGCTTCACCCAGAGGAGCTCTGCTGGTGCACAGAATTGTGATCTTCGAGTTTACCCCAATGGTAATTTATCGTTGAACTATGTTAACCAAACCCTATGGGTTAATTACTGCAAACGTTTCTTTCGTCTTCACCCCATAAAGGAGGGAGTCAACCGCCATTTGCATTAGGCCCAACGTGATGGAATCTTCTTGTGAACAACTGGAGACTCGAGTGACAATAGGAGCTGACTTTGGCTGGGTATGTGAGGATTTGCTCCCCACACTTGATTCCCTCCTTAATGTCATATAATAAATTGAGCCTCATGGGCCGCAAAATGTATTTCAGGCTCTGTGATATATTTATTCCTGGCGTAATATTAGCAATATCCTATCCTATCATAGTTCTACGCTTCTTCCACGTCAGTTAAGCTGAGAGATCTAGGTGTACAGATCCAGGCGTCTTACCATAAGCTGTCATATTTCTACTTTAATTGGCCAGTTCCCTCCTTAAGTATTCCACGCTCATCTTCAAAGGTGGAGGACCCAACCACGCTTAGCCCAGGTACCAGTTAGTAGACTAGTCTTCTTTCTCAACGGCATCTTTAATCCCCCGACAAATGATAACTACTCAGTCAATCATTAGGACTATCGCTTGTTCCAGCTGAAAATGGTAGCTATTTTCCAGTTGCAGTCCTGTCTTTATCTAACAACGCGTATATACTTCCTAGTGGGATGTAACATCGTTACCTTGATGTCCTTATCCGGTCACGAGTTCCTGCACCGGATCATACAAACATGCTTTAGTGTCAGTCGTCTTACCATGCAGCAGTTGTTAATGTTTTGATGTCTGCAATTTTACATTTTGTGTTGAATGCACTTATTTCGTCTTAAACTTGGGCCCAAATTAACTCGATGACATTCAGCTTGCAGTGGTACGGAAATTTGTTTTTCGAGCCACGAAATAATTTCTGGCTTATTGCTGTTGCTTGTTGCTGCCTTGTTGAGTTGAACTGAATGACACAGAACATTGTCCATCACGATCACCAAGTTGTCTGGAATGTTGGTTAGTAGCATGGTAGTAGTTTTTAACCAGTTTTTAAAACACTCACCGTTCATTTCTTCATGGTAATCCCAAGTCTTCGTTTTCTAATGAAAAGAAGTTGACCACTATTTACAAATCCTTTTTGTCAGAGCCAGCA
Source organism: Lithobius niger (assembly GCA_023313725.1). Classification (NCBI taxonomy): domain Eukaryota; kingdom Metazoa; phylum Arthropoda; class Chilopoda; order Lithobiomorpha; family Lithobiidae; genus Lithobius; species Lithobius niger. The sequence goes on from JAHWFP010172019.1 coordinate 15,472, forward strand.
TGCCATAATATCAAACGTAGAACTTTTCCCGGTGGTATGAGGTGGCCATGTAACTCTTTTTTCCTTGCCATGCCACTGCATCTGCCGGCTGTGATGTTTGTTGGCTCACATCTCGTCTAAGTAAAAAAAACGGTGATTGTGGATAGGCAATTAGCTTACCGAAGAACTACAGCGTGGAGCAACACTTTCTGAACTTGCGATATAAGTCGGAATCATAGCTGCAAAGGGCGAGCATGCTTGTAATTTCTCTGTGCGTTTCACCTTTTGATGTGCTAGGCTGTGGCGGCGTCGCCTGTGGCGTTAGACCTAATCGTCATGCCGTAGTTTTGGCTGGTGTTGGGTATCGATATTTCCTTTGCTGCTGTCAAGACACGCTTACTGTTCTCTGAGATTTTCTAGTGGCAAAGCCATTCTCTTAAATTTGTTCTTTCAGCATCCGTGTTGTGTCGTGTGCCTCCATGTATTTGAAAACATTGCAAAAAAATCTCCCTAGCCGGTAAATTCAGAGGTTTTCGACGTTGGGAAAGCGATGAAGTGAGAGATAAGGTCGCTATTTTGGTTCGTGTGCTCGAAGAGAAATTTTTGCCAGGCGTGATCAATCTGTTGTCCAAAAATCCGCGCGGAGTGGCCAACCAGAACCTATAACAGTATAGTTCACAAGATGCGGTCTTGTGTCTGCTCACAAGTATCAGGGAAGTGTGGTGGCGAGGCGATGTGGTTGTGGCCATTTTTCTTGACATCAAGGCGGCATAGGATACTGTTTCAATCGCCTGGGTTGGAACAACCCTTGAGAGAGTGGGTGTCACCCAGAAACTCTCGCGTGCTATTCTTGCGCTTGTCGTTTTGTAACACGTGTTGGTGGTTATTGGTCTGCCGAAGCCCAGACGGATTGTGGTCTGCCACAAGGCAGTTGCCTGAATCCAACACAATTTGCCTTGGCAATTAACGATGTTCTAGTTGAGTTGGGGCTCTCGTCAAATATTGTTTGCTGTGCTGCTTACGTAACTATATGGTTTGTTGGAAAGGATCTGAGCCTCCTGGCGTGGCACACTCAGTGGGCTCTTAATTTTGTAACTGAGCGCCTAGGAGAGAGAGGGCTGCTTCTTGCGCCATCGAAAACTGAAGTGGTTGTTTTTTTCTCAGACACGTGGTATGCAGCAGGCCATGCCGGCCTTCATAGATGGAGGGGTCAGTGTTCGCCTGAAGCCACACGTCAAGTAGTTAGGAGTGCTGCTTGACGCAGAGCTCACGTGGACAGAGGAGAGTGAATGCGGAACGCGGAACGAGGAATGTGAACGCGAGCCTACTGCGCATAAAACTTTGATCATGTACTTCTGTCTTGAATGCATGCTCTTGTTAGGAACACTTCAGCAACCCATGGGGCCTTGTTAGCTGTGTACAGAGCCTTCATTAGGGCATGTGTCCACTACCACTTGCCTTTCTTGTGTACGTCCAAGCGTCACATTCGGATGTTGCAGACGTCAGTGAATGAAAGCCTGCGCATTGTTGCTGAATGCATGATCTCCACGTCGGTTCAGGCACTTTGGGTAGAGTGCAGAGAGCCACTCCTTGAAATATGGGCCATGGAGCATCTAGCTGTCTTGTGCATGCGAATTTGAGCAGAGGAGTTGTCGACCCTGTCGGTCAGATCCTCTCGGATTATAAAAGTCCGAGTGAAAAGGCGCGTAGTCTCCTTGGAGTAGCAGGTTGTGATGTGTCTGTTCTTCTCAGTATCTCTGAACGCTGTTTTGATGTTAGTTTGGTGAGCCCTTGTTGCCCCTGGACTTGGTGTCCAGAGGTGCTTAAGGTCTTTGATCATGCCTGTGTTGAGTGTAAAGTTCTCTGTGTTGCCTCCTTTTCCATAGCTGTGCAAATTAGAGGGATTGGCGTGAGTGGAGGAGGAGGGGCCCCCGCTTCCCACACGTGGGTTTATGTCACTCTGGAGGAGGGGGGATCCGCGCGCGGGTTTTCATCGATCTGGAGGAGGGGGGAAAGTGTTTTTTCCTACTTTTTTTTTCGTTTTCGTCAATCTGGAGGAGAGCGGGAAATTTTTTCCTGCTCTTCCTTTTCTCCCTCCTATGACGTGCAACTTCAAAAAAATCCCTTGTCACGTGCTGGAATTCATTCATCTAGATGGGAGTGTCCTGCGCGCTGGAGTGGTTCAGGTCATCGAAGGGTGAGGACTCTGTGCTGCATAACTGTGTCCTTTTACCGCATAAATATGTCCTCCTCCAAGTGTGAGGAGGATAAAACCACTTACCGCTTCCCGCACGCTGGAATTCATTCATCTGGATGGGAGTGTCCGCTTCCTGCATGCTGGAATACATTTATCGTCTGCTTCCTGCGTGTTGGAGTGGTCAAGGTAGTCAACGGAGGAGGGGCTACCTAAATGAGTCCTCCTCCAAGTGCGAAGGTCACGCCGGGAGTCACGTGACCGGACCTTGAGGGCTGCCATTTTCCAAGATGGAGGTGCCCACAAAAACCGGAAGTGACGTCATCAAAGGGGTCGCGCAAATTCTCTTTAAGCTTTCACATTGTGACAAGCTCTCGAGTGCTTCAAAGTGTAAAAATGACGAATTGGCAATATTTGGGGGGGGGGGGGGGATTCCCAAAATGCAAATGCTTTTTGAGCTTTCACAATGTAAGAACTCTCGAGTACTCTTACATGTTTCAAAGCGTGACTATGACGAATTATCATCATTTTGGGGGGTCCCAAAATCGGTGTCAAAAGTGCGATAAACGAGGTTATGAAATGTATTGCTTCTTTCCACACCACCCAGGAGGTAAAACTTGTAGCGCGCTTTTTTTAACGTGGTTTCCCTAGTAGGCGTAAATCCATGTGGCTCGGAGATCATCGTCATCTAGTCTCACAAGCTTGTCTTTTCTCCAATCTAATTTTTCTTTCATCCTCCGTTTCATTTTCTACAATTTTTCTTTGACTAGCGGCTTTTTTCTCTAGTCAAGCCACTCTTTGCTTCTTCTTGAACTTGAGCTTTTCTTTTACTAGCTGTCATTTTCTTAAATCTCTCTTCCCGCTCTCTGTGCTTTTATTTCTTGCATGCGGGATTTACTCATACCAGTCGTTTTTTCTTCAACCTAGCTTCTCTCCACGCCTCCGTTTCTAGTGTGCGAGATTTTTTCTTACTGATGGCATATCTCATTCTAATCTCCTTCTTCCACGCCTAAAAATCTTTAAACTTACTCCGGAGCTTCTCCAATACGGCGAACCTGCTGAAGGCCTTCTTGTTCTCCAATACGCGAACCTGCTGACGGCCTTCTCGTTCTCCTCCGCGTATTCGTCCTAAGCACCGGTATCGTAGTGACCAATGGCTAGAGTATCTTCGCCGTTGTCCAGGATATACCTCTTGTCATCGTAATGCGAGAGGAGGGATTGGATATTCTGAATGTAATCAGTTCGTGGCCGACGCTGGAAATCTTAGCCCAGCTTCCCTTCTGAGGAGGTGCTTTGAAGTTTAGGGCCGCTTCGTAGTCATTGAAGGTCAAATTTTTCTTTGGATGCACTTGGTCTTCTTGAAATTGTCTTTTATCAGACGTTTAATAAAGTACATTTTTGACCTGAGTCCAATGAACTTTAGGATGAGGATGCCACCTATTTCGTCTTTCATTTTCCCCAACACTTGTTTGTTCATGCTGAACAAGAGGGGATGATTCGAAAGGTAGTTGCTCGTGTTGAAATGGTCTTTGTCAGCGATCATGTCACGGTAAAGGTCCTCTGTTTCGATTTCATGGCACAGGCTGTCCAAGTCCATATCGGTCAAAAGGAGTTTGGCGCGGTTTTCATACTTTGTCCGTTACCGAAATTTGACCATGAAGAGTTTGGAGAGTTCCAATATGGTATATCTGGAGTAGGTCGGAAGATCGCACAGTGTGCTACATACGCGGCGGTTGAGTTGCACCAGGTTTTCGTTAAGTATCTTGAAGGTGGTTGGGAGGTGTATTTCAGTGCCGTTTTCTCATCGGTGCACAGCTTCGACTTTGCTTTGCGAGGCGACTTTGCTTACACTCCATGGTTTTCCAAAAACCGAATTATTCAGCAATTTGAAGTAGTCTTTGGTGAAACACAGCGGTCGCTTCTTGTCTTTTTGCGGTGTTGAACTTGAAGTAAGATTGCATCTACGGCCATTGGTTCAAGGATAAAACTCTTCGGATATGCCAAAGTACTAGTCCGTGCCGGAGGTAGAATTTCAAGTTCCTGTAGTGAAGGATGTGCCTCTTCTTTTGCTGAAGATTCGCGGCGAGTTTGGTGTTGGAAGAGAACTTGATCTTGTGGTTTAAATCTTCCGACAGATTCAGAGAATAGGGGAAATCAGCTTCTTTCCAATGTCGATCTTCTCCGGAACTAGTGGATAATCGTTGTGCGCGTCGTGCAACTCTTTGGGGTACTCGAGGTCCACTTCCAGTATATACCCCACGTCGGCGTCTTTGGTGTCTTCGTTCAAAGTTCGAATCTCTTCCCTGGTTGGGTAGCGGAACTTGTCATAGGCGTGATGAGCGCACATGGCCAAACTGTAGAGGTTGTTTAAATCCAGTCCATCATGTATTGGGAGGGTTTGTAGGAACGTAAAGAGACAGGTATTTGTTATTTACTTCAGAATGCCTCTTTGTGACGAACGAAACTCCACGAGATTGTGCTTCCCAACGTGCGTGAATAGTGCCAACTCTGGCTCCTGCATCCTAAGGAGATCTCCCCAGCTGAACCCTGGCGTGGTGATGTAATAGCTAGCAGAGTTCCAGCTTGTTGTTTTCGGGGCACAATTTTCGGAAATCTTTGAAGATGTCGGCGAGCAGGAATATCTCATTTGGTATATCTCGTGTTGGGTACGGAAAACCTTCTATTTCATTCTCAGCCAGAGGTTAAAGTGCCCGGACGTACTCGTTTCTTGCCAACATCCCGTCTTTTAACCGGGAGTAGAATGAGTAACTTGACGGTGTATTTTCCTTGTTGAAAACCGACATGTCGCTATATATTCGTATGGGTAAACGCCCTTCTGCGTTAAAAGGTTTAGCGCCTTTTCCCGGGTGGTTTCCTCCATGAGGAAGGCGCTATTGTCGTTCCTGCAGTTCTCTACTAGAGTATCCAGAGAAGCGTTTAAGAAGTTGACACAAAAATTATAAAACAAAGATTTATCTTTCTGACTTGATCCTTAATCATTATTGTCTGAAACCTCTCCATGTTGCAAGCGATAACATCTACTTTTCCCAGAAACTTGTGGACTGTGGGTACGAGAAGGTACATGTCGTATCCTTCCAGGCAGTGGAACGCGAGAGGGAATGGTTTGATGTTCTCGAGCGGTTAGGTTACAGTTTGGATGAGCAGCTCCTCGGTATTTCACGCTGATGTGGCAATGATCCATCACCTTATTGCCGACGAGCCGTACTTTTAGATTCCCCGTTAATATTTGCTTTCTGGTAAGCTTTCCCGCAATAATTACAAATGGGGGCATTCTTGAAATCGATTTCTTCAAACGGGGTGAAGTGGAGTGGTTTTGCATTTTTCAGCAGGTTCACGTAATATCGAGCTTCTTCTTCCATACGTTTATAAAATACGTTGACTGCGTTTTCTCCTAATTGGTACTAGTGACGTGCATAATCTTCCCGTCGTGTCCCATCAAGACGTAGCCGAAACAGCAGGGAAGGTATTGACGGATTTCGGTGGTTGAACTTGTTGAAGCATCGGGTTGAGCGGTCTGGACGGGGCAAAGGAGGCATTCAAAATCGGCATATATGATATGAGGGAAGGGGTTTTGACGGCTAAAGTGCTTGAATGCGAGAGAGTTTTCTCCTGGCTTCTTGAATCTGAGAGCTTGTACGAGGTTAATTTTGATGCATTCTCTTCTATGGGCCAGGAGCATCCATTCTCTTCCGAAACTGGTGAAGCAGTTCCTACGATAGAACTTGGTGTGGGAGCCTGAACCTTTATAGCATAGAAAAGCAGCTGCATCGGTAATGGCGCAGTAATGAGTGTTTAAGGCTTCTGAATCGTCGTCATCATTTTCGTACCGTTAGAGAAGGTCGATCGGTAGTCCGTCCAAGTTTTTAGAGACACAAAGCAGGTGTAACTCCTTTTCGGGGCTGTACCTGATGATGTTGATCGATAGATCGTTCGCCTTTTCAAACTTGTTGATTTTGACGTTATTAGTAGGGTGGGATAGCATGGAAGTATCAAGCATATCCTCAAACTCATGGTAATCTTCCGGGTCGACGCTGTCCAACTGCAAAGCCGCGGCCAGTACGAATACAATAAGCATTTCAGATCGTCTAAAATTTGAACGTTCACTACAGCTTTCTGCTTGCCAGCGAGTGCTTTTGGAAGAGGGATGTATGATGATGCTCGCAGTGGCTTATACTTCGACACTCTGATTAGCAGGTTGTGGATGCGAAATATAACTCAGCCGCTGCTCCGCTCGGCGAAAGCATCGATGGATTCTTGGATTTTTGCAAAAGCTTCGTCTAGCAAAGCGGGAATATCATTGGGATTATGTATTTCGGAGTATCTCAACCAGAATACCGCTTGAATGAATGCTCTGTCCCTAGCAAATTTTATACACAAGTTGATCAGGGCTTTGCAGTTTACCAGCTGGTGTAAACAAACTTCTAGCATCACTTGCAGCGCCATAAATACAGATAGACGAATTGAAGCGGATCGCAGATCACACATTCCCTTACTAGAGGCATCTCGTATTCTCACTGCCCCAATTCTTCGTCTTGTGATTGACTCTTGAGAAAGTCGAGAAGCTGTTCGTGGAAGCAAGCACATTCTTCCACATTAAATGGGTAATGGAACCGTAGTTGTTCCCAAAGCTAGGCTTGCAATGGAAAAATGGTCGCGCAGTACACGCAGGTGAAAATTTTCTGTTCCATTATCTGAAAATGGAAAAATATTTATCCTTTATTATCCTTTTGTTTAGAAAGAAAAAAATCAGGAAGAGAAACAAATATTTATCCTTAATAAGGAAGAAAAAATATAGGAAGAGAAACAAATATTTAAAAAAGAAATAATAATGTTTGAACAGTTGTACACTGAAAAAATACAATGTAAGAATATGTTGGAAAAAAGAGGACATATTTATTTAAGATTGCTAATGTTGTCCATCCAACTGTTGTACTTGTTGTACAACCTTGTAGCCCTTCCATTTAACGAAGTAAAGCATTTTCCCATCTTTTCCTTTCTTCTTGCGTAATACTTGTTCTACTAAAAACAAATCGAGAACTAGAGTTTTTTGAAGTTACGGTTCGCACAAATTTCCGAGCACTGGTTCACCTGACTCGTCTTTTAAAAGATCAGTAACCGGTTGAGTTGTTTGCACTTTACGAATGCTAAAATTTCGCTGGAAAAATTTTGTAAATACCACTATCAAAAATTTTCTTAACTTTAGAAATCCTGACTTTATTTCCTAAGGCGAATTTGGGTTTGTTAAACAACCGTTTAGTACTAGTTTGTCTCAACAACGGTTCGTGACGTTTGGTTACTTCACTTGGTTTAAGTTATGTGGTGGAATGAACCGCGTTATTGTAATTGGAAACTAATTCATTGATAATATGAATCCACTCGTAAGTCCCTTGCCTAGTGATTCTTTTCCACATTCGAGTTTTTAGCATTCTATTGAAACGTTCTACCACGCTTGCTTTCTTCTCAGAGTACGTAGAGTACATGTTGATGTTATGATGCCTAAATTAGGCTTTGAAGTCTTTATTTTAGAACTCGCTACCTAAAATCGACTTGTAAATTTGTAGGGGGTCTGGCTCCATCGAGTATTTTCTTAAAATCTTTGGCAATATCTATGTCGAATTTAGATCTAAGAGGAATGGCCCAAGCAAACTTGGACATGACGTTAATGCAGTTTAGTAGGTAGTTAAACCCTTTATTTAGGTTAGCGTAAAGTAACATTTCCTCCAAGTCAGCCTGCCGTAGATCGTTCAGGCTCAGCACAATCACTTTCCATCTCGGAAAATTTTTTCAGATTAGTTTGTGAAGTTCTTGTACGAGTTGATACATTTTTTTAATTTCCCATTCCGAACTTTACTTTTGTTTTCATGATTTTCTTAACGATCAAAGTGGCAAGCTTTTCCATCTATGCCAGAGAAGGATCACCTCTCACTCTTTGAACTTTGGAAATTAGAACTTCATCGGCAGCGTGCGAATCTTTTTAAGAGATTTCAGAGCTTTCAGAGTTAGCAACATCGTGTTCTTGCACGCTTCGTCTAGTTTGTAAATTCCCGGAGCTCCTTGAGCCAATTTTTTTTTTAGTTTAGTTCCTGGACCGCAGTATTGGTAGCCCGGTAAATGCAGTTCGAGCGATATTTTGTTTACAATTACTTTCCCAGACTTGATAAAGGAAGCTCTTTTTGTCCCGCACTCCTGGCAAAATACAACTTGAGTATGTCTGTTATTTTCTGCGGTGATAATAATGGAGACTAGGAGCTGTTAGAAGTGCGACGTTAAGATTTGACACAGTACCTCATCTTGGTTTTTGTTTGTTCCCACGGTTCTTTGTTTATATACGTTTTTTTAACCTAAACCTAAATTTTGATAAGCCACCCTTTCTCCCGAGCAGTTATGATTTGTTTTTGCCACATTTCTAATATAATTTCTACCATTTCAGTTCTATGGCCGTCGTGGCCAGCCAAAGTAGATTTATACAAAAGCCTGAGTCTCTTTATTAAGTTGTTAGGAATGTCATAATTTTTGTAATTGACTCTGCTCGAACGACCCATTTTTTTAACCATTCCCGTCCCCTTTTTCTTTGATTTCATGTCTTCCCAAATTGGAGCGATGATGTTTACATACTTGGAGCTACGATTGGACTTGGACTCACGAGTCGTGGGGTCATTGTTGTGATAAATAGCTTGAGTATTTTTTAACATGTCAACGTAAGCTGCTTTAACATCCGGCGCATAGGAGGAATCTTTCATATCTTTAAAAAATGTTCCAAAGCCCGCGTCTTTCCAAATACTGTTTTCCCTGGACCGCTATGTCATTCTCAAAATTTTAACCGTTTTATTCCCAAAGGTCAGCTTGCCTTTTTTAGTGTCATATTGTAGCCTGAATACTGGGTCATTCTCATTTGGATTTTCGAAAAAACTTTATCAAGAAATGTTTAGCTGTTTGACCAATATTGTAACTAGGTAACAAACCATCGATGCTCCGGAGAGTGGCAATGTTAGGAAGCTCCAGGTTAGTAGAAACGCTCGATGTTTTTTTTTTTGTTTGTCCAATGGGCATTCGTCAAAAACAACCAGGTTTCTAAAGTTTGCGTCCAACTCTTCGGGAGGAAATAAATCAATTTGAGAATCTTGAAAAAAAGCAACATTCCATCAAATGTTTTCCTCAATTTCTCGTGTTCACTTCTGTTAGAGGTAGGCTTCATGGGAACCAAATATCCTGCTGGTCAGGCGTGTACCATGCAAATATTAGAGTGTACTTAGATGTTGATCATTCGACACAGCTCGAAGTTGGACAAAGTGAAAATATACCATTTGAATGTGGGGAATGAGAAAAGTCGTTTGCTGACAATCCTAGTTTAACACGGCTCGAACTTGTGCCCTGTTGAAAGAAACATCTGATTGTGGCGAGTGTGGAAAGTTTCTTGCAGTCAATTAATGTTTGGCGCATCACGCACTTGTACACAGTGGGAACAAACCATTTGAATGTGGTGGGTGTGGAAAGTCTATTACGCAAAAAAAATTGATTAACGTCGCACGTCTGTACGCACAGTGGAGAAAAAACGTTTATTTGTAATGAGTGTGGAACGTCTTTTGTGCTCACTTGAGATTTAAAACGACACGAACTTGGACACAGTGGAAAGAAACCATTTGAATGTGGTGAGCGTGGAAAGTCTTTTGCAGATTTTTGTAATAAGTCTATCAGAGTTAAGCGCGGTAATTACTTGTCCTCTACTTTCTCCATTGAAAAGGGAGTCAGGCAAGGAAGCCCTCTCTCTGCCCTTCTTTTTACTGCTGTTCTCGACATGGCCCTCGCAGATGCACAGAGGGGACTTGACGCCTGGCACATTGGGACACTGAAGATGTGCTTTCTCGCTTACGCCGACGATGTCTTTTGCCTTGGTCTCAGCCGGGAGGGACTCCAAGAAACGCTTGACTCACTCGTCAAGAGTCTTCGACACGTTGGTCTTTCCTGCAACGTTCGCAAAACCAAGTGCATTTGTTTTTTCACCGGGAATGAGATGAGGTATGAGATCAAGAAAATTACCCTCTATCAAAAAGAAATTGAGTGGGTTGATCACCTTTCATACCTTGGTTTCACCTTCTGCTCCAATCTGAGTTGGGGAGGTGAACTTTCTCGCATTCGTCAAAACCTGCGCAGGCAGAGCAATGCTGTGTATATGATGTTCCGGAACATCGTTTCGACTGAAGACCTCTGGGTCGTAATGAGAAGCTGCGCCATTCACCTCTATGGGAATGAGTTCTGCAATGACAAGATCAAGGACCAGTGGAATGAGATCGCAAGAGCCTACCACCTGGCGATTAAGAGATCATTGAGTTGGTCTCGCTTCTCTAGCAACCATGAGGCTTGCTTCCAGCTTAACCAACTCACCTTCCCTCTGCAGGCGACTTGGAGTAAAGTTCAACTGTGGCAGCAACTGAGAAAGTGCAAAAACCGCCTGGCTTCTTGCCTGTTCGGAAATTCCAAGGGCTGGAACACTCAACTTGGCAAGGAAATCAACAATGCCTTGTTGGAATACGGGAGGTGGTGCTGTTCAAGAGAGGGTCTCGATTTTCGGGAAGAACTTCTTATAAGACTCCAAGCTAATTATGTCCTCTGCTGAATATGTGCTTGCTCACATATGCTGTTGAACTTAACCTCTTCTGCACCTTTATCTGTACGCTTTCTCACTGCTGAACACTTTCTGGTGTGATACTGTTCGTAAAAGAATTTCGTGAATTGTTTTGTGCTTCTTTTTCACAACAGCGAGCTGCGGGTCCGGTTGTGCTGCATTTTCACAATGTGAACTCTAAAAGGTTCGCAGCCGAATTCCTTCTGGAGAGATGCCATCGAAATGTGACTGGGCAATTTGTTCACCATCATGTCCGAAGTTGATTCTTTAGTATTTTTGTATTATCTTATTATACCTGTAATTGTGCTTGAAGTGTATGATTTGTTGTTTTTGTTGTACCTAGCTGTACTCTCAATAAATACCTTACCTTACCTTACCTTACCTAAAACATGGCACGAACTGATACCCAGTGAAAGAACCTCGTCTAATGTGGTGAGAGTGGTGAGTCTTTAGCAGACAATTGCAATTTAACACGTGTGTGAAGTGGAAAGAAACAGCTAGAATGTGGTGAGTGTGGAAGGTCATTTACGGTCAATTGTAATTCAACACGACTTGAATTTTGGACACAGTGGAAATGTACCATTTGAATGTTGCGCATGCCAAAGTCGCTTGCAGTTTTAGTGTGACGAGTGTTTGCAGTTGAGTGTGGAATGGCTGTAGCATGAAACTAATGATAGACGTCGCATAAACTTTTACACGATGGAGAGAATCTGTTTAAATGTAGTGAGTATGGAGGGGATATTGCGCAAGATTACTATTTGAGGTTGCGCAAGTTGTATACGGTGGAAACAAACTAATTTAACTGTGGAAAGAAACCGTTTAGCCAAAATGTACAAGGAGAAGCTGACGAAGAAACATCTATCAATATCTGCTGTAAAATGCAAGAACATTACTACTCGAAAGAGAAAAGTACATAAACCTGGTGTGAAGCGTAAAATTGTAACTATTAACCAGGATAAGACTCGACGCCAAATGTCACGCGATAAAACTTCATTTCCGGATTTTTGTGATCTAGAAATAACACAGGCTCTTTCCGATAAAGCATTAAATAACAATGCACTAAATGACACCGTTTTATCTGCCAACAATGATGGTCCACCAGATGTTTCTCCAGTGAGCTCGAAGAGTGAAAGCCTGTGCTGTTCTGACCTTACCATGGAATCTGATGGTGTGCGTGATGACTTGAAATATAGCACGCCAATGTATGTCACAACTCGGTCGGGCAGCTGTGGCGATTCCACATTCCAACAACATACTAACAATGTAGTTATCCCAGCTTCTGCCAATATATCGCATGCAGTTGGATCGTTAAACGAACTCCAGCATATACAACAAGCCCTGGAACGTATAAGACTTGAGGATGATATTGACAACTTGCAATTAAATTCAAAGCTTGACAACCTTCTAAACTTGAGTAGACGCCATGTCCCACAGTCACAGTGTCATTTTACATCTTTAACTGATACCTTGAGGGGAAAAACCAATAGCGATCAAATTAAACCGAAAAAGAAAGATAACCCAAGGGATATAAATGAAATACAAATGCTATCAAGTACCTGTGAGAATTTCAGCTCTCGTATGGACAGCCTGGAGAAGAAACTGGAAGGCTTCATAATAAATCAAACAGAAATGATAGCCAATATTATAAGTAAACTGGCTGATACTTTCACTAACTCAATAAATGCCTTGAAACAGCATGTCGAAACAAATGTTGTAAAAGAAACTAATGTTGAAAAAAAAAAACATCTGTGGACGGAAACGAACGCAATTTTACTGTGAAAACAATCTTAAAAAACATACCTGATGGAAGAATTGAATTACTTTCCGCTCACTTGGATAGAGCTGTAGATCACGATATAATTGGTAACAGCACTAAAACTGTCAACCCGAATATGAGAAAAAGGGGAAAAACCTTAACAGAAAAGAAATGTGACCCAACTAAATCAGTTCAACTGAACAAAGGTTCAAATCCTACAATATCTAAACCAACTGCTCAGATATATGACCTTCTTGAAGTGAACAAGTGTTATCAATCTACTGGATTTTCTGCATTTAACTTTGGTACTCCTAATGAAATGCGTCGGCGTAACACTCAATCTAGAATCGTGCTTCTAAATGAGATGAATCCCACCACATCAAGAAATAGTTTGGAAAGTGACGGAATTTATGGAAATAGTGTGGATGACAAGTTTAGTACCACCAAATCACCACGTCCTTTGGCTATAAACCAGCCGACCACTGAGGGTTTAAATAAAAATTGTCTGATCATCGGTGATTCGCAGGTGAGACACCTGAGGTTCCCCAAAGTGAATGGTATTTGTTCTAGGACATGGTGCTTCCCTGGTGCACGTATTGAACAAATTACAACCTTCCTACCTGAAATTTTGAAAAGCAATATTTACGCATCTTATATTGTGCTTTGTTTGGGTACAAACAACATTGGTTTGGATACGCCTGAAGGTCTGGCCGAACGATTAAATTTGATGACGAAGCGTATTAGGGCTGAAAACAAAAATGCCCATATTAGTATTGTTGGTCTCTTACCACAGTGGATAAAAGATGAAGCCTGGTTAGGGCTCAAACCATACTTAGTTAAATGTAATGGGTATCTTATGGCATTGTGTCAAGCCGAAAACTTTGGCTTCTTGTCACTTTGGGATATGGTGCTGTCACGTAGAAGTATGATTGCTCAAGATGGAATACATTTGTCTGGGGCGGGTAAGGCCTCGCTGTTAAATATCATTATGTATGGTATGCAAACCAATGACCTGGAAACCAATATGTTGTATTTAAATCAGGGAAACTAAATTTATCTAATGTGTTTAATGTTTGCTCTCAAGAGGTTTTGGTACATGTAATTAGTGATCATCCTAGTGCTATTGAGACAGATGATGTCTATCGTGGGGCTAGTGATTGTGACGAGTGTTTGTTTGGAAGTAGTAACCAAATCTCGAGCAACATCAGCAGTAACAGATTGCATGGGGATCTACGTTTTTGCTTACTTAACGCTAGAAGTCTGAAGTCTAAACTCGCTGAATTTCACCTGTTACTTTCTATGTTGGTTGGCAGTTTACCATACTGTGTGCTACGGCGCGATAGGGGCATCTTGGCTGGGGGGCTGGCCGTCGTGATTAATAAACAGGTTACTTCTGGGGTTTTGGAACCCGCGGGTAACGTCGAGGCAGTAACTATTGACCTTGGCCCAGATAAGCTTAGACTAATTCTTGGTTACATACCAAATGGGTTATTTGAACCTGATATTGCTAATATGACAAATTTTTTCTTTGAACATACTTCCAGTAAAATGCCTAATATCATCCTTGGAGACTTTAATATGTCTTACATAAATTGGTCTTCTTTAAATGTCTCTAGGCTTGAACAGTTGGTTACCGAGCCAACGCGAAATGACAACATTTTGGATCTGGTATTGGTGGATAATGATCGACTGGTATATGATTTGGAAGTACTGGAGAAATTTAGTACCAGTGATCATAACATGGTAGCTTTCAGTGTAAATTTGGAAAAAATTGGCAATCTTGGAACAAATAAAATAAATTACGTACGTAATATAAACTTTACCAAACTACAGAGTGATCTTGCCCTGGTAAATTGGCTTGATATTATTGATACAACTATGAATATCGAATCAATATGGATGACGTTCCATACAAAACTTCAAACCTTGGTAAACAATAACACTTTTCTTAAAAAACGCTGCATAAATGGAATCCAAAAGCCGCCAAAGAAAGTGACTAAGCTACTAAATCGAAAAAAAAAGCTATGGAGATGCTATAAAAAAAATAAAGGCAACGGGAAACATTATAATGATTATAATAAATGTAGTAAAGAACTCAGAAAACTGGTGAGGGATTTAAAAATAAAAAAAGAACGGAATGTAATTCTTGAGGGTACTACAGCAGCTCTATTTAAGTATCTAAGAAAAAAAACGGGACGTGTTCAACAACTACGTCCTTTTAAACATAACGGTATTACGGTCATTGATGAGTTAAGTAAGGCTAAACTCCTAAATACCATTTTTATTAAAATTTTACAAACCATTTAGAAAAACCATCACTGATATTAGAAAATATTGAACATTTAACTTCATTTCACTCTTTTGCTCCCACCGCAATAAGAGAGCTAGATGTCATATCTATTCTTCATAAATTTAAAGGCAGTAATTCTATCGGTTTTTCAGCTGCATTTTATAAAAGGTTTGCAGTCGAACTTAGTGTACCTCTGGCTATGATTTTAAATAAATCTCTATTAAGTGGTGAATTACCTACCTGTTGGACAAAGCTAGAGTTATTCCTATTTTTAAAAAGGGAAATAGTTCCGATCCCTTAAACTACCGACCCATTTCCCTGACATGTATACCATGTAGGATTGTTGAAAGGGTGATTAAAGACAAAATAGTGGTGTACCTAACTACTTATGGCCTCGTAAGTAAAGATCATTTCGGTTTCTTACCAGGCAAGTCCACTGTTTACAATTGTTAGGCTGTCTTGATGACTGGACCACGGCCATGGAAGCCTGTAACCCGGTGGACGTAGTTTTAATCGATTTTGCCAAGGCGTTTAACTCAGTGTCACATTCTCTATTGGTTCTAAAATTGGTCAGATGTGGCATAAATGGTCATACATTGAACTGGATAACAAATTTTCTTACACACAGAATACAACAAGTATGTGTTGGAAGCGCTATCTCTGACGAAAGCGCTGTTACGAGTGGTGTCCCCCAAGGCTCTGTCCTGGGGCCTCTTTTATTTCTTATCTATATAAATGACCTTAAAGTGTTAAATCCCAAAATCAAATCCCCAAAATTTGCAGACGATGTGAAGTTATACACTGTTGTTAATAACCCTGTTAATTATGGGGAACTTTCAGCCTCTCTTCTGGAATTTGAGCGGTGGTCGACTGATTGGTGCTTGCCTATATCAGGCCCTAAATGTAAGATTTTCCATATTGGCCAAAAAAACCTGCTAAACGCTTATTTCCTACTTGGTGTGGAATTAGATCATGAAACCATGGTAAAAGATCTGGGTGTTTGGTTTACGTCAGACTTGAAAAGTGAATCACATTGCGACCACATTGCAAAATCTGCTCGGCAGAAATTGGCCATAATTAAACGTTGTTTCACCTCTGGTGATGTGGCTACTTTGGTCTTGACAATGATACCCGGCTTTTCCCTCCACTTGTCCCTCACGTTTGGCGATGCCATCTGGGACCACTGTGTCCCTGGTAGGTCTAACCTTGGTGGTAAGGCATTCGTGACCCCAACCCAACACCATATACTCTTCCTTTACAGCCGGGCAATTGTCTTCGTTTTAATGTTTTAAACTCTTAAACATTTGTAATTTATAATTTTTAGTTTTAACATCGGATGGCAGTCAGTGGCCACCAGGTCCTTGCCATTCCGGTTGCATTTGCAACAAACTTATACTTATATACTTATTATATTATTATTATTATTGGGGGAAGGAAATTTCTAATGGTATGCTTTTGGTAATTTCCATAATACTTTTTGATAATTAGCACACACCTAACAAGCTGAAGACTATTCCATTACAAGTGACTACTCATATTTGCTGAATTTATACAGGTGGGCTTCTTTGGGTCAAAATACCTAACCTAACATGTAAATATTCGCGTGTACTTAAACACGTGATTGCTGTGGGGAAGGGGGGTTATCACGTCTAATGGAATGCGAAGAAATGCGTTTTTTAGCCAATGAGTGCAAAAAGTGGATTGAAGGAACTTAATTCGGTGTAACATGGACATACACATGAACAACCAAACCGTAGCAGTTTAGCATCTGCCTTGCGTAGCACGGACTTCCTCTAGTGATTCAGAATGAAGTTAATATTAACTTAAATTCTTCACTCTTCGAGAATCATCTGTTACAAGAGGCCACAATTATAACTTGGTAGTTGTTGGAGCTAAGTTACATTGCCGAACATTTTTCTGTGCTAATCGTATAGCGGGAGCTTGAGACAGTTTACCTACGTCACAGTTAAGTGCAGGAATTTTACAATTTACCTAACACGATGCCCAATATCTCAGTTAAGTAAATCTAAGCTAATTTCTCCCATCCTAGGTATCATTGTTACATATATGTCGCAACTAGCTTTTCGTTAATGCCACCTTTGTGACTGGGTTCCGACAAACATTAAACAATTTAGAACTTTCAAAATGTTTTAAACTGTTTTTAAGAGTTGTCCTCTTATTGACTTAAGGGCTGGAATCAGTGGCACACAGCCTATTCTTGTACGGGAATTCCACTTTTCATGTGAATTCTAATAATTCATAATCGTATTCATTCAGTGACGAGAAAAACTTTGATTTACATAACAACAGAAGTAGAAAGGTCAATTGTGGTGTTTTCAGTGTGACTTAAGCATGGTGCTCGATTTGTGGAAGGACACACAAATTCTCGCTGTGATTCTTCATGTTAATTCCCACAATAAATACCCCACGAGATATTGAAAGTTATCTAATTTTCTGAACTCTTGTGCTATTTATTAGCAGAGAACTTCACTCGTGATTCGCACTTGGAAAGTTAATGTTTGCCAAAATAGCACTCAATCTGGAAAAAATCGTCCATAACTTTCATACTTCTATGGGTAATACCACTGAGTAACTGAGAGTATCCTGCTTACAACCATGGCAGGAGCAGGGGTATCGAGCTAGCTAATTATTACCAGACGATAACATGCCGTCTCCTCAGTAATACCATTGACTCATTTACTATCACCCTATGTGTGATGGATTTAGACCCTCCATGCTAGGGTCTGTTGCCCAGCTCGTTCTGAAGAATCTTCTGCGGCTGCGCACCCGACATCAATTCTGCATGTTGGTAGCGATTTTCCCCTCTTCGCTTCTAACCGACTCGTATCGTTTATTTCATTTTCGTATTTATGACACAAAGGTCTATGGTGTTCAAAGACGTTGTTGATTCATGTAGTCGGCAGAAGTTTGCAGTCACATACAAATTTAGATATTTAATCGACGCAGCTTGGACATTTTTTTTTAAAAATACAATATTAAAAATCTGTCTGCATGCAAGTTTTACGAACGAACCGTAACTATCGCAAAACAAGCACACAAGACACAGAAGCACACTTGTATCAAAACTCGCAACTTATAAACATGAAAAATTAATATTTCCGAGGGAGGAGGAGAGGAAGAGAAATTACAGAGTAAATCCCGTTTTTGCCTGAAACACTAGTTTAACTGACGACATGTTCTGACTCGACTTTGGTTGGCTTTCATCTCTGCTTATAAATGAGTAGATAAAAACTAAATAAATAAAATATTTCTTGCCGTAAAACTTGAGTTGCGTGAACATTGCTGTGAATGCCAGTTTTTTGAAAATACTATGGGACGAAACTAAACAGTAATTTGCTCTTGTTAAACGAGGGTATTCTCAACATTCAGTTTGAAAAATATTTTGGGCGAGCTGGATAAGGGGATAAGAAAAAAGTCCTATATAAGAAGCCACTTTGCATAGCTTTGTAAAAAAAAAATTAGAAAACGTGGGGGGGGGGGGAAGAGTTGCGATGATGTTAAATAACTTTTCATCGGCCCTTCCCCACCCCGAAGTTAGGTCAAGGAAGAGTAAATCATTTCACTGGTGTAGCAATTTTTTTCTAGGATCATTCTGCAACCAGCTACCTATTCGTATAAATAGTTTTATTGTTCATTTTTTTATTGAATCTTTAAACGGGAGTTGTGGTTGAGAGGAAAATCTGCACAGGTAAAATATGATTAAAAAATGCGACAAAAACAAAATACCAGTTCGGGTAGCTGAATTTTTCACAAAAAAATAGTTAAGGGAAAATTATACGCATTTGCTCTCACATATTACTTTGCCTGCACTAGGCTAACTGTCGTAACTCTAACTAGATAGGAGAAACTGGACTCATGTTTGCAGTGGGTGGTTTATTACAGTTGTATAAGTATGTGTATAGGCTCTGTTATATTGCGTGACATATGATTGGCTAAGTAATACCAGACAGGGAGCAAGTACACCTTAGATAGCAAATCAGGTGAGGGCAAGATAAGTACCAGGACTTAGCAACTGAACAGCTGTGTGCACAAAAGGTGCATACGTATTAGGAAGGATATTAACTAGCCAAACAGACCTATACCCAGTTAATGAACCAGGTTATTAATCTAAACTAGTTCATTAATCACTTTTGTGGTAACTTTAATTGAATGAATGAATGAAGCAATTTAATGCGAAAATACGCATTAAGGGTACATTGTATCCACTTACACCTAACGTAGATTAAAAATCACATAACCCAATTAATAATGAACTAGTTGTATAATAAGGCAAGTCCATCAATATGGTAGGCCTAATACAATTTAAAATTTTCCAATCTTAAAATACGTGTAAAGAAATAGTATTAGCATGCATTAGTCATTAGTCATTAGGCTTTAGTCATTTTTAAATATGCATAATAGAAAAAAAATAACAAATAATAAGCCAAGGCTCTAGACATGTTTTATCACCAAGTCCACTTAATGTATCCCGAGAAATCAACTTTCCTAAGTCTGTTCTTAAAAACGGTTTGAGATGGAGCCATTACCACATCTGGGGGTAGTGCAGTTCAAACATTAACAACTCTGTGGGAAAATAAATACCTACAGCAATCCCTGCTAATATTTCCTACAACGAGTTTAAGCATGTGGCCTCTTGTATGGTCACAACCCCTAACTTTTAAAGAAGCGATTGCAGTCTGCACTAGTGAAATTATGTAAAAGTGAGTGTAATTGTGGTTGAAAGTGTTAAATCTATACCAAGGTATTTATTCTTACAATCGATCAGTTTAAAATTTAACTAACCCAAATTATTGGGAATGTATACATATGACTATATTTGTTTTTATTTTATTATTGACCGACTATAGCTGCAATATTGGCCAGTTCATCCAATTCACTAAACACAAACATCCATTAAACTTCATAATGCTACAAATAAGAATTTAACTTTTAAAGAACAACTACATTCTAATGGTAATCGAAACAACTTTACATTCTTACCAATTTCAAATTCTGAATCCAAAATTACTCACAGATCAAAGTTTCAATAATATTTCAAATATTTCATATTTTGTTGAACGAATTCTTTAATAAATTGGTTTCATGTAAATTTTGTAATAGCCTAAAATTTGTTATTTTGGGCTTATAAACTGTTTCTAACGATGGCTTGCACAACTTTCCAATTTTTGCAACAAGGTGTCAGTAATTGTCAACTGAATGAAACCTGGCTTTTCAGTTCCAAGACCCACATCAGATGGTGATAGCTGTCATCAAATCAATTTTTATTCGATTCTGTCGCTTGGCTATTCGCTTCCCAATCGGCGATTTTTTCATAAGAGAAAAATAGAAAGATAAAATACCACTCAACATATACATCATGCAATTTACAGCGGTTTTGTATTTTTGCTTTTGCTAAAAAAATCTGTATTTACCAGATGACAATCAACATTAAAGCTACATGTTTCAGTTACTCTGAACGTTTTAAAATCGAAGGCTATTTATGCGCTCACGACCAACAAGATACATACATAGTTTAAACATTACTCGTCTACAATTAAAACTGTGGTCAACATTGAATTTTTTAATTAATTTAAGGTGAGCACACAAAAAACTAGGACTAGACAACAAAGTTACAATTTGTTAACGGTTGGTAATGGTTAACGGTTTAATTTTGTTGATTTTGAGGTGAAATGTATGTATACAGGGTCTGCTAGCTATATGAAGAATAGAAAATACACAAATATTCCATATTTCAGTGCAGAAAAACAATTGAAATAAGTTAAAGATCTAATTTGTTAGGCTTCATTCGTTTTCGCTTTCCGCGATTTCTCGCAAGCGAAATTTCAGGGCTTTATTTCCCTTTTGAAATTCCAGCGACCACGTGTTCAGAAAGAGTAGAGGTAGAATCAGTGTTTTCATTGTGAACAACGTTTGGGACCAATGGATCCGATAGTTTATGTACTTTGGATTTACTACGTTTATCTGATCCTTTAAGTGCTGATAGTTCTCTTTCAATGTGTATATCATCAGTAACATGCGACGGGCTTCGTAAGTTTTTTGTGGCTGATTTCTTAGCTGATAAAGTTCGTGAATGTGATGACTTTTGCAATGGTGATAGCGTTTGCATATCATTTCCCTCGTTGGGTGGTCTAATTTGGTATGTTTTGTTTCTCACACCAAGATTGGTTGGTGGGAAAGCAATCAATGATCAGCGTGTTTTCTGGCTCACCTGATTTGGAGCTGAGACTGGTTCTTGCAACGAAAAATCATTCTTCATTCTTCTTATGAAAATAGGGCATGAGATCAGCTTCTTCAGTTTTTTCAGGCCAATCGTGCTTAACATACCTAAGCAATTTTACTAGCACATGATCTTTTGTAATTGCTTAACTAGAGTGCCATTCATACCGGTAAGGACTCTATGGATTGTTCATAAAGCACATTGTAAGAACTTTCTTCTTCACAGTCCTCTTCCTTGGTATTCAGTGGCAGTCGTGATAACATATCAGATGTTAAATTATTCTTTCCAGGCACATGGTGTAAATTGTAAGAGTACCCGTACAACTCCACATCATAGTGCTGCACACGACTAGCGGCCATTTGGGGATTACCACTCTTAGGGCCAAAAATCCATAATAATGCTTTATTATCGGTTTGAAGGGTGAAGTGGATTGCATACAAATATGATTGCTCTGCTTTTGTAAACTTCCTTGAGGCAAATGAAATTGGTTTGTCTTCCCCATTAGGAATTGTATGGTATAAACAGGCGCCCAATCCAAACGGACTTGTGTCTACGGCCAGTTTAAGCTTGTATTTGGGGTTGTAATGCACTAAAATGTTGCACGTTTTAAGCGACAACTTAATTTTAGCTATTGCTGCATTATATTCTGAATCCCAAATCCATTTTTGCTTAGGGCTTAACAATTGGTAATAGGTATTAATTCATGGGCCAGATTTGGTAAATACTTTGCATACAGGCTTATAAAACCAAGGAAACTGTAATTATGATATATTTCTTGGATTAGGGGCATAAGTAACTGCTTCAATAACTTCTGGTAAGTTTGTTAGCCCCTCTGAATCGATTTTATGGCCCAAATATTTCAACTCAGATTGACCAATTTTACACTTCTCCAAACTGAGCCTAGCTTCAGAATTTAGTAAGGTTGGCAGCAGTTAGTCAAGATTACTTTCATGTTCTACACCCTTACCACTCACCAAGAGATCGTCATAGAATGGCTGACAGCTTTGTATACCAGATGTTATACTAACCATTAATCTCTGAGAAATAGCTAGGCGACTAGCCAAGCCAAATGGGCAACACAGAAATTTAAACAACTCAAGGAGCGTGTTTATGACCAGAGCTGCTTGCGATTCTGGATCCAACTCTATTTGAAGAAAAGCATCCTTCAAGTCAATCAGGCTGAACGTATCACTTCCAGAGAGCTTACCAAACAATTCGACAGCAGTGGGAACTGAGTAATGGTCAACTTCAAGTTGTGGGTTCATAGTTATTTTGTTTTCCCCAACAATCCGAATTTAACTATTTGCCTAATGCACAAACACAGTACAAGTGGTCCAATTACCAGTGCTTACAGGCTCTAAAACTCCCATCGCTACCATGCGTTTGAATTCAACGTTAACTTTTTCTCAAAGTGCAAGAAGTACTGGCCTAAATTTACAGTACTCTGGAACAGCATCTAGCTTATGTTTAATTGTAGCCTTGAAATCCTTGAAACATCCCAACCCCGGCTCAAATAATTCAGGAAATTTTAATGCAACAGCCTCTAGAGTGACAGCTGTTCTATTAACTTCCAAAGCTTCGTCTTGTTGTGGAAGCATTTTGATATGATTCAAAACTAATGGATAGAACTGCTTTTGGTCGTAATTCAAAATAGCCAATCAGTCCTTTCCCATTAAAGACTGTTGTTCACTATTTATAATTAAAGCTTGAACCTTTTCCACCTTTTGACCAATTTTGACCTCAACTTTGATCATACCAAATACCTTTTCCATTTGGCCCGACCAAGATCTTACAAAAATATTGGGTTGAAAGAGTTTACAATCCTTGAAATGACCTTTGTACCATCTAAATGGGTAAGATGGAGGCATCACAGCCACAATCGGCTTCCAGTGGTAACTCCACACCATTGATTTCACACACAACCGTCCACCTCACCACCCTTAGAGAATTATTGCTTAGCGTGTTGTTTTCAATATAGTCGCAAGATTCAGACTAACCCTCACAATCACTAGAACTCTCAACAACTGAGCTAGACTAAGACTCGTCATCTTGCTGTACTAGATGAGCTTTGTGACTTTTATAGCCGTATTTGTGTTTCTTACCACTACCTTTAAGACACAGTTTAAACGCTGACGTACGAGCTTTCTCTTTATGTAATTTAGGTTTCTTACATACCGCTGTTAAATTATCTTTTTTGTGGCAACGGCCACAGGTGTAGTCTTTAAAATAACAATGACTTCTCGCATGACCCTTACAGCCACAACAAAAACAAATTAAGTCTTTAAATTCGAGGAGGACTGTTTACACTTACGGCGTTTACTTTTATGCTTAGACTGAGCTACAAAATTAACACTACTCGAGCCAGGTTTGAGCTCCAAATGATTTAACTCAGCTTCCTGTAGCGAGAGTGCGAATTCAACTGTAGCATAAAAGTCCAGCATTTTTTTTTATTTGTTCATGTGCTGCAAAACAGGACTATTTAAACCACCTATTACTACTCGGTCACGCAGCATTTATTATTTAACTGTACCTACTTCAATGTTATCATAGCAGCAATGCTTAGTTAGCTGTTTAAAAGCATCAACATACTCGGCAATAGTTTCATTAGGTTTTTGTGACCTTTTATTTAATGTTAGTCTTTCTGAAATAGTACTAGATGCAGGTTCAACAGATGTTTCGATGGCTTTAACAAGAGCGTTATGCGTAATGGTTTCAACTGTAAGTGGATCTATAATTCTTACTATTTTCTGAAACATTACATTGCCCACACCTGCTGTAACAATACATCGCAATGGTCAGGATAATTTTCTTAAGAAAACACTTAAATAAACATACATCAACCAAAAATACTTGCTTGTATCGAATGTTTGAAACAAATCATTAGGTCTGACATCCTCAGTTTCAGTTCCCTCAATAGGCATTTTACTGAGAAAATTTAAGCTAGATTAATTATTTATCAAAAAGCCTTTTATTTGACAAAACTGTAATCTACACAAGTTTTAACTAAAACAATCACAAAGTGACCTGTAACTACAGTTTTTAAGATTTTACTAAATGTTACTCACACAGTAGCATTCAAAGTTACAGCACGAAGCCTATTTACTAGCCTACTTCTTTTCAAATAAAACCAAGCGAAATAAGTAAAAATTTTAAACTCATTAAATGCAGGCAACTAATCTTTAATCTTGCCAAATACAAGCAATTAACCATTGAACTTGTATAGAAAAAAATATTTAACGCAAATACACATAGGCTTTAGTTTAGTGCTAAATTTTTAAAGCTTTCTAATTCTAAGCACTTAGGCAGTTCTGAACGCACATACCTATTAATTAAGTTCATCGAAGAACAAAACAATAAGGCAAACAACACCAGAGCAGCGAAGCAAACAGGGCTTAAGCTTATCAATGAGTAATAAAGCTGACAGCCTTAGAACTCCAAAGATTCTCCTGAGCATGACAATTTACAATGCACTTCACTAATTCCAGTTGCGACCTAATCAATGCTCCTAACTAATATGGTTTAGTAAAAAATATCGCAACGCGTCGCATTGACACAACTTTTAAACTAAATTAACTAGCTAGTATAAGTAAATACTCAGGAAATAATAGAATAAAGTTCCGGGTAGTGAACCATATTTAGCCTGAAATGGCGCCAACACGGTCAAAAATGAAACAATTTTAAAAAGGTTGTTTAAATCCGTCCCCTAGCAGATGACTACAATTATTTGCCAAATAATCGAAATTCATCTTACCTCAAAACTTGGAGCAGAAGTTTGATGCTACGAAGGGGACTTTTAAACTTTAACTAGAAATTCCAGAGGTAGGCCCATGCCTTTACCCTCGTCAACAATTGAAATGTATTTTCTCTTACATATTACTTTGCGTGCACTAGGCTAACTGTCGTAACTCTAACTAGGTAGGAGAAACTGGACTGTAAACGAAAGGCTTACAATGCGCCGAGTTTTAAAATTACGTTGTATGTGTGATGAGTGGAAACTTAGCTCATTTTTTATATCACAGACGTTCATTGGTTGAAACTTGGTTGGTTTTTTGCTTACAATTTAATGTTTTTGGTTTAGATATCAGAACTTCTCGTAGCTGCGGCTAACATGATTTTTTTGTGATTTGTGATGTTCTGGATTCTTTACGTTTTTGGTTGTAACCTTGCTGAAGCTTACTTCTGGACTTTACAACATTTTCGGTGTTGACTTTTGTGTAGATAAGTTATTTTGTTAACTGATGTAATTTTATGATTTTGTGGAGTTTGGATTTTGTAAGTCAAATACTTTTATTAAAAGCAAACTAGGATTAACTAATTACTCGCAGAAAGGATCCAAGTATTAATTCTACAAAAATTACACATTTTAGATAAAATGGTAAAAACATTTAACTACAGCAGTAAGGTTTCAGGTGGACTAAACAGTACAACAACACTGCACTATACGAAACCTTACAGGAAAGTTTATTTGTGTTCCTGTTTTTACTTTGGATTAGTTCAACCTTACATTAAGCATCAAACGAGTTGGTTTTTATTTTCTAATGTTGTTTGTTGAGGGGTCTGACGGATTTTGGTATTTTCCAATAACAATGCAACTTATATTTAGTATGGATGAGTTCCGCAAGCCAGATACATGCATTGACAGCAGGTCATTTGGTGGTTTCTTTACGTTTTCGGTTGCCAGTTTTATTGAAACGTTACACTTGGTTATTTTCGGCAATGAGTCTTGTTTGAGTATCAGTTCTTCCGGTAAGTCATTTTATGATTGTTGGTTGTTTTTAATTTTTACGTCATTTCCGTTAAACCGACCAGCGCTTAACATGCACCTGCAAATACACGACATACGCGACCGGCACAATGCCTTTAACAATACCTAACAATACATTTATCAATACCGAACAATAGTTTAACAATCCATACTCCCCCAACGAGCCAGTTAGCTCACTAACCCAAGGACCCTCTATTCCCAAACCACCAAAGGTATGTAGAATTAATGTCGCCCAATGCTCACACAACTTTCATTTCAAAAGGTCTTCTGAGTCGTTCACAAACGGCTTCTTAAAGTCTATGGAAATTAACATGACTTCCGGGCCACTAGTAGCTAGCTAGTTAGCTAACCAACACACTATCAACGATCTTTGGTAGCAATTTTTTCCTAGAAAGAGTCGTCCGACGAACCAAAACCATTGCCCTACATTATAGGGATGTAATGCCTGATTGCCCAACAGGTTTGTAGCTATTTTTGTTGCATGCAAGTATTTTATCGAGCTACTCGGTGTAGTCTATAAAATTTTTGCTTCCGATAATGACATAAGCTTACGCTTGCCGCCTTCAGGCTACTACAACAATACAACAACAATGAAACAACAACTTGGCGGCGACACGCTAGCGCTTTGAAACAACAGTAACCGTTAATCCAACCTTGTTTTGGAAAACCCCATTTCTTCGTAAAAGATTTTTCTTGTATCACATAATATTTGTAGACGCAAATCGACTACTGGCCCTTCTTCCATTACATACCAATAGAAGCCACGTTTTTCCTTCGTTGGTTTTTGTGTCATCATTCCAACTCCAATCTAGCAGGTAGAGAAGTCAGATACGTGCGTGTTTGTTGTCCTCCTTCACGTGAGGTACGGTTCCTCCCGCACACCAACGTCACCTTCAATTCCGTGCGTGCTCCTTGTTGACGAGTTTGTCTCTCTTAGGGGGCGCCATGATGGATGTCACATCGAGCCTGACTTGACAGGCCACCGGAAGTTTATGTCTGGCTCGCGATGACCTCGAGGACCCTTCTTGAGACGAAGACATGGTCAGACCGTTGACACGTGCCCGTATTGAAACGTCATCTCGTACTTACCAAAACATGGTGACAAGGAAAAACAAGAGTGCAGGTACTACAATTTCTCAAAGCCTTCTACAAAAGTAAGCAAAAAAATATACTTCTGAAAGCTGAGAGATAGAAATAACGATAGTAATGCCCACAAGAATAACCGCTTCATTGTCAGAACCAACAAACACAGCGACCACAGCAGAACAAAGTGGGCAGAACCCTTGCCTGCAAGCTAAGAATTGACACCCAATGCTGCGTGATGACAGTCCAAAAGTTACTTTTAAAAATTGTTTAGTCCATTCATAACAAAGAAGGGTCATGTCATGAACATTACGGAGTGTAAAAGATCCTAAAAAAATGTCCGATTTGCCTGAAAAATTGTCCCTCTCTCCTTCTGGTGCCAGGCTTCAGCTGGGATCACATCAAACCTTCAAAGTACCAAAGTATGATGTCTAAGTGAAAATACCTCACAACTATTTATTGTCAGGTTTGTGAGCACTGTAGGCAAGGCAAAACCAAGTGGGCAGCGCCCTGGCCTCTAAGCAAAGAAGATATCGAACTGAGTCTTTGACTTGTGGACATATGGAACTTCAAAAACTATTCAAAAGCGTTTTGTATTGGCATCCAAGGGGTAAAAGGAATCTGGATTTAATTTAGGCAAATAACATAAGGGATACAAGCAAAGGACCAATAGAAAAACGTAAGGTTATGAACAAAGTAGCTGCTATACAGAGGTAAAAACATGCGACTGAGTAGTTACAATGAAACAGGTTCGCCGGCGTCACAACAGATGCGGCTGAAGAGCCAGTGAGAAAGAACACGGAAAATCACTTGAACAAACACCGAGGAAAATAAAACCCGCACCAGCAGACGTGGCAAAAAGCTATAGAGAACTGAACACACAAATGCGCCGAGCCAAACATAACCACAGGGACTCCTCGTCTCGACGCTCGCGTGTCATTTGGAGACAGGATTACTATACACAATAAACAAAAATGGACCCTTAAATGTTAAAGGGTAAGGGTTTAAAAGTCAAAACATAAAAGGAACATAGAAACATAGAAGGATGCCTTGACAGTAAGGGTCTAGGTGTAAAATTTTGTCAGTAAGAGGCTGGTATTCTGGCCCTTATTATATACTCTTACGCAGTTCTATGCAGTTATACCCTTATGCAGTTATACCCTTTCTATCGGTGCTTACCTTAGTTCTAGTCTAGTCGGACAGAACGTGTGTATGAACGCTTGTAGTACGTTTTCTTTGTTCTTGGAATATTTTTAAAGAATTTTAAGAACACAGTTTTCTTGTGAAGTTTGGCATTTTGTCTTATGACGCTTTAGAATTTTCCATTATATTTATACGAATTTCGTACATTTAAGGTAATTGATGACAACCAATAATACTCCCTCCTGTGAATGTGCTATGTTACTAAACCGGAAAAAAAGTTTCAACCTAAAGTAACGCAGGAGACGCTCATTTACTAACATTGGACTACTTAACGACTTAGTAAGCCAATTTTGTAAATCCTACTTTGTAGATATAATTCTAGCCTTTTCGGACGGAACGTATGTGTGTACGGATTTAGCAGGTTTTTTGTGGTTGGAATATCTTTAAAGAAATTTCTTTAAAGCTCTCTTTATATGAGTTTCCTAAATATAAAGTAATTTATAGCAATCAATAAGGCTTTCTATTGCGAATATACTGTCATGTTACCAAATCGAAAAAAATTTTTCAAACTAAAGCATGGCAGGACACGTACACCTCACTCCCATTGGATCATCACATGGATCTTTTCGTCAAAATGTATTTGTGTTTTTATTCTTAAGGACGAAAGCTGGCCACCAGGTAGTAAGGGTCTAAATCTAAATCTAATGCTTGGCGGACAAAATTTACACCTAGACCGTTACTGTCAAAGCTTGTCCGTGTTCCTTCTACGTGTTACTTTGAGAACTGCAGCGAAACTATAAAAGTACTGCCTGCAACAGAAGAACACACATTTCACCCAACCTAGAGTTGGAGTATAACTTCCGTTTTTTTATTTCACGTTTATTATTTCTTTGTTTAAAAGAAATCAGGCAATAAACAATATATTTTCAAAATCGCCTTCTGCTGCAAGATGGCTGGCATTACAGATTAACAATGACGATGGCACATTCGCTGTTCCAATTGTTAACATTCTTAATTCTTAATTTGAAGAAAATTGGACTATAATACGCATAATTTAAAAATGGCCATCGGATTTCAATATGGCAACCATTAGAGATTACGATTCACAATGGCACATTCATGTTTCAATTGGCATCAACTATGTCGTCTATGTTCTAAATTTGAAGGAATACGGATGATAATTGGCATAATTTTAAAATGCCCCCGTGATTCAAGATGGTGGCCATTAGCATAGTTGTGACGATCGCACATTCATCGTGTCACTTGATATCAACTCATTCTTCTCATTAAAGTTGAATGAAATCTGGCGATAATAAACATAATTTCAAAATAGACACCCAGTTTTAAGATGGTGGCCATTAGAGATTACTAGTGACGATGGCACATTACCTGTTTCACTTGGTATGAACTATTTCGTGTCCGTTTTAGATTTGTAGGAAATCGGATGATAATGGGCATAATTTCAAAATGGCCGCCCAATTTCAAGATGGTGGCCATTAAAGATTACTAGTAACGATGGCACATTCACTGTTTCACTTGGTATCAACTATTTTGTCTCCGTTCAAAATTTAGAAGGAAATCGGACGCTAAAAGCATTAATTTCAAAATGGCCCTGATTTCAAGATGGCGGCCGTTACAGATCAACATCGACGATGTTGTATTGATTGTTTCATTTGATATCAACAAATAGCTGTTTCGTCTACTGTGCGAAATCTGAAAGAAATCGAAATTTTTTCCAGTGGCAGACGTACATTCATCTGGAGATGGAGTATTCCAATACGCACCTAACAGTGTAATTATACACGCTATGGTGTACAGTTCTTATCTAGACCGAATGTGAGGCGCCTTTCCTGCTTGGAACATTAGGAACTGCTCCTGCACAGAACCAATATTTAGTACCAATCAATATGCATTAACATCTACCAAGTACGATTTGTGAGCGCACCTAATAGTATTCAGGAATCTAACAGGAATGCTATGTACACCGACGTAAGGGAGCGTTCACAAATTTTGTAACTAATGGAGGGAGAAAAGGGTTAAGCAAATATCTTACCATCTGTTACGAATGGGGAGTGGTATGTATGACGAAGTGTTACATAATTCACTAATTTTCGTAGAATTATTTTTCCCTTAACTTTTTCTTTAGTTAAACTATTTTTCTATTTCTGTTTACGACTTAATTTTTTTTTTCAAAATCACTGGTCATTACGATTCTTGGAACTTATTTACAGCTTGTAAAAACAAATTCATCCCCCCCCAAAAAACTATAGAAGTGGTGGGGAGGATGGAGGGGATTGGTAAGAACATGTTACGTATTTTGAGGTGGGGGGGGGGGATCTTGCCAAGTGTTACGCTGTTGTTACAAAGGGGGGCGAGAGGACTAAATTGCTAGAAAAAAGTGTTACGTAATTCGTGAACGCTCCCTAATTGTTCGTTGGGAAAATTTGGTTACAGTAAGGAGAATTTGTTTTTTAATTAGCAAAATAGCCATGTTTCAGTTAGCACGTAATGACATTTTTCTAAATAACTGTATTAGTTGCACTAAAATAACCTTGAAAAGACATATACCCACCTAGGAAGCTATGATTTAACCCTATTCCCATGATTTTAGGTGGAGTAGACAGACGAAAGGTATGTACATCCCTAGTTGAAGAACAAGAAAAAATAAGTTGTCTATTTGCTCTGTCTCTTTATCTCGTATATGTCAGGGCCTAATTTCAAAATTTGTGTACTATAGACAGGCCGCGCCTAGTCGAGGCTAGATGCCAACTATGGTTTTAAAATGTTTATTTTTGACGGCGTTATGATCTCTCAAGGTTGAGAGTTTAACACAGAAGAGACTCTAGGGTGACCCGTATTAATAATGAAAGGGTTGAAAACAGCTAGAAATCATATCGTTTGAGCGTTATTAACTTTCACGCTTACGCACTATTATAACTGGAACTCGCCCTGAACGTGTTTATTTACAACTTGTCACACATTCAAAGTCATTATTTGTACCACTACATTGTCCAGAGTGACCTGCGGAGCGTTTTACCATCAAGGTAAAACCCCCCGGCTATTACCAGAAGTTGAGAGGGATTAAAAAAACTGAAAAGCTTCTTAGATCGGTCATTCGGTCTGGACAACACAGTGCTACAAATAATGACTTAGAATGTGACGTAAGTTAACATTAAACACGTTCAGCGCGATTTCCAGTAATGATAATAGTGATTATTAAAAAAAAAACCGACTGTTCTACGATATGGCTGCTGGCTGGTTTCACCCCTTTCATTGAGTATAGTACCTTAAATCCATGCGGCGTGCGAGCGAAGAGACAACGAGTACCTGTGTAGAGCACATTAATTTCAGATAAAAAGAAGCAACTGACGAGCGCAATCTTAAATAAATGTTTCGGAAATCTTACAGTAATCTGAACCGTGACGAAATAATCTGATATGCTAAAGTAGGCTAAAGACGTTTATGTCATTCAAAAACTTGCGAACCTTCGCCAGATTTCCTGAAACATGGTCTAGTATGTTTGGGAGCACTATTATTTGGAATAACTACTTTTCACGCTATACACTTAATTCACCTACCTATCCCTTTCGTCGTTCTGGTTCAGAAAATCGTAACGAAAACGTGCGCAAACGCTTATTTATTTTTAAAAAAGACTTATTAAAACACGTTAAAACGCTACTCACAGCCAACTCACAACTTCACAATATCGCAATTTCGACGCGGCCATCTGAGAGATGAAAACGCAACAAGAAAACCTGATTTTGATCAGAACATTAATAAACGGATATTATCTATGGCCGGATACGTTTTTGATTGCAGTTTCTGTTGTTATATGTTTAGTCGCATCGACCGCGGCAGCGCAAGCGAGGCACGTAATTTGGAGAAAAAAATGACCATCATTTTCGTGGACAGGGACCTTGATTTACCCCAACTACGCAGATAATTTCCATATAAAAACATGTAAAATCTGCAGTTAGGGTAAATCAAGGTCCCTGTTCACGACATTGTTGCTAATCATGTAACAAAACCAAAACCAAAAATATAACCGCAATCAAAAATTAATCCGGCCTGAGATAATTCCCGTTTACTAATGTTCTGGACGAAATCAGGTTTTCTTGTTGCACTATAATTATAATAATAATAATATTTGTTGCGATAGGAACGGGTCTGGCAAGGACTGGGGAGTCACTGACAGCCAGCCGCAATTACATGTAAATACAGTGTACAATATACGGCCAAGGAATGGATGATGGTAAGAGGTTTGGGGACACGAATGCCTTACCACCAAGGTTAGACCTGCCAGGGACTCAAAGGCCCCCGATGGCATCGCCAAACGTGCAGGACATAGGATGGGTGTGGAAAATGACAAAAGGTCCAAAATGATGCTGTATAATTAAAAAGTATAAACAGTGCTAAAAAAAATTGTATGCTACGGTGAATAATAAAAACTAACGCACCCAGATAGTGGGATTTGTCAACACTTAAAAAAAATAATAATTAAAAAAATAATATGTATATATATATATATATATATATATATATATGTGTGTGTGTGTATATAAATCAAAGGCCAACCTGATAAAACAGGGTGACTGGACTACCGCAAGCGGCCTACATGTCATTAAAAATTTTAAAAAATGGTATACTTTAAGTAGACGGGTTTGCCTGGGACCGCAATACAGTTCTCAAAGGGAAGATGGAGGTGGGTTGCTGGTTAGAAAAAAAAACCATTAGGTGTCCGGGAGTAAAGGACGTTTCAGAAAAACGTGAAGCGGTTCCTCGTTAAGAGACCTACGAAAGGTCGAAACCGACAGTGCAGACACAGTCTTTACACTGAGTGCGTTCCAAATAGAAACCACTCGAACCGAAAAAAAAAGCCGGCGACAGTCAAGGTTTGATGAAGGTATGGCAAACTTCCACTCGTGACCGCGTGTACAAATAAGGCGTTAAGCAGGATCGAAAAACGGAAGGTCAATGCCGATTACATTATGAAGTATCTTGTATGTAAGTACGAGTTCGGCTTTTATACGTCACAGTTCAAGCAACTCCAGACCCAATCTTACAAGTCTTTCACGGTAAACAATTTCCCGGAATCCAGGGAGATATTTCGTATAACGGCTTGGACTTTATCCAAGAGGTTTATCTTTGGCCAGGTAGGGGGACCATACAGGTGTAGCATATTCCAAAATAGGACGCACAAACACCTTGAACGCCCAAATCCTTGTAGAATGGTGGCATCGTCACGATAGCTTTGAGTAGCGTTTTCACGTGTTTTAATCATTCTTTTTAAAAATAAATAAGCGTTTGAGAACGTTTTCGTAATGATTTTCTGAACCGGAACGACGAAAGGAATCGAAAAGTGGGTTAATTAAGACGAAAGCGTGAAAAATAGTCATTCCAAATAATTACTGTCCAGACATCCTGCATCGAACGCGGGATGCCTGCAATGACTAACACCCAACCAAAATAAGGGCAACTGTAAACGGAACACACCAGCACAACACAATAGCTAACAGTAAAATAATGCACACACACAAAAAAAACAAAAAAAACGAAGAATCGGTCAGTCTACATTGAGGTAACTTGAACGGTTTTCGAAACAATGAACGCTGGAAAACTACTTCAACGCCCCTGCGTCCGAACCACCCCTAGCTTAGACACAACGGCGTCTGTCTAAGCCTCTAGATGCCAACACACATAAATAAAAACAATTTTAAAAACGTTTCGGTGCCTATGTTCAGGACGTTAGCAAGCATAAAATAAAGGCCCAAAACAAGTAAACATAACTAAAACTTAGGTATGAGAGTCAAAACGAAAAACTTAGGTATGAGAGTCAAAACGAAAAAAAAAAACATACACAACAGATACATGTACACGTGCATACGCACACACTCACAGACACACGCAAAGACGCACGTACGCACACCCCTAAGTGGATTTCTGATGCATGCAGGCAGGTGAAGTCGGTTGTATTGATTGCGCAGCTAAAATGTCAGGAGTCAAGGTAGAAACGCGGGGTATTAAAGACCCACCAAACAAGAATGAGCCTCTTATTCACGCTTCTGTTTAATCTGAATGGAGTTTCGCTCGAAAGATCATGCCAGGAAGGTTCTTGCGTGGAATTAAGAGGCTTCATGGAACGCTTCCCTGAACCTCACAACATCGGATTTCCTCATCTGCAAACTTAATGCAATACGACAGAGGGTCTACATTTTTAATGATTGGGCAACGTGCACACCTGGAAAACTGGAGTATATGTTTAGGAATACAAGTTTTTGAATTAGTAATATGCTTCACGGATTTGTTCCCCAAAATGAAAAAGGCGTTAAAGTTATCAGTGTTCTTTAGGTGTGTTTGGTGTAAACATGAACTTGGGAGGGTTCTGACGAATTGTTTTGCATCACTATTTTCTCGTAGTCAACACCATCTTGTATGGCGGTAGGCATCCATTCTTTCTTTTAAATTATCTCTCTCCATCCTTTAATAACATACAGACGTGAAGGTCCATTTCGTAATCATATTGTTTTTTACACGAAGTTCAGCAATTAGCATGCAATTTTTTCGTAAATCTATAAAAGTGATGTAAATTGTATCAAGACACACGCTAGTATGTAGCCGCCAAGATAAACGATAACATCCAGATAATATATATATATACATACATATATATATACATACATATACATATATATATATATATATATATACATACATATATACATACATATACATACATATACATACATACACATACATACACATATACATACATATATATACATATATATATATATATATATACATACATATATATACATATATATATATATCTCCCGCCAAGGTAAATGGTAACATCCAGAAAATATGTATATATGAGCATGGCGACCACTAGACACGTTGTGTCGTTACAGCAAAGTAGTTTGGCTATATTCAGCAATCTGAGGATAAATAACAATGCGACAGAGAAGGCTGAAACTTGTTTGATCCGAAGACTTTGGTCGCCTGACAACATAAAAGTCACTGTTAAGGACACAGCTTACCGTTTTCTTGTTGAAAAATACATGAATAACGTTGATATTTGATTAATCAAGACACACGCTAGTGTGTTCGTCCGCCAAGATGAAAACGATAACACCTACCCCGATAAAATATATATGAGCGTGGCGACCACTAGACACGTTGTGTCTTAACAGCTAAGGCAGTTTGGCTGTTTTCAGCCATCTGAGGATAAATAACAATGCAACAGAAAAGGCTGAAACTTGTTTGATCGGGAGACTATGGCCGCCTGACAACATAAAAGTCATTATTAATGATAGAGCTTGCCGTTTTCAAAAAAAAAAAAACAACCTGAATAACGTTGACAGTTGCCTAATCAAGACTCACGCTAGTGTGTCGCCCGCCAATATATATATATATATATATACAGGGTGTTCGGAAATTGGTGTCAAATATTTTGAGGGTCCGCTGTGTGATCAAAGATAAGAAGAAAAAGTCCTATAAACATGGGTCCGGAAATGCACCAGTCTTTAGTTACAGCCCCCCCCCAGGTTTGGGGTAAACAGTTCTTAAATACCTCGTAATGATTCACCGTTTCCATTCCAAACTCAGGATATGTGCCATATCATACCTGGTATTTCAGTACTTCATAATACAGTATTGGGTCGCACAACTTATCAGAGGGA
Source organism: Lithobius niger (assembly GCA_023313725.1). Lineage (NCBI taxonomy): Eukaryota > Metazoa > Arthropoda > Chilopoda > Lithobiomorpha > Lithobiidae > Lithobius > Lithobius niger. The sequence continues at coordinate 51,246 of JAHWFP010172019.1, forward strand.
GAGGTAATTTTCTTATGGGGGGGGGGGATCAAACGTGGGGGAAGAGAGGAGTAACTGCTTTGGTCTTGTACTTTAATGAAACAAATTGTACATACCAGAAAAAACACATCGTATTACTGTGTGATTGAAAACAATCGAGAAATGAAACATCATTAAGTAAACAGAAGATGGCTACTCAAAGTTTTACTGAGTATCATTGCATTTGCGGCTCTGCTGCAATTAACTGCAATACGCATCCGCAAAAGACCTCCTCTCCAGAACATTCTGTGACAAGCAACTCAAAAAGATAAATACGACGGAAAACAAACTAAACGTAAG
>JAHWFP010172020.1:0-17427 GCA_023313725.1 Lithobius niger
GGTATGACGACTTCAAATGGTCGCAAAGCTTGGCGGGAATCCTTACTAACTTTTGTTTTGCGGAGCAGTCACGTCTTGTTGGTGCAAATGGCGAAAATCCATTTTTTTCGTAGCTATTACGAGACGGAAAGGTTAAATTCCAATTTTACGATCTTTTTTTTCCTTCTCTTTAATAAGTTTTGAGGACAGCAGTAAGGTTTCACGTGGACTTAACACTTCAGCAACATGGTAACTGCATTCTGCTATCTTACAGAAAAACTTATTCGTGTTTCTTTGTTGTTTTTGGCTTTGATTTAATTGAACCTCACATTAAACATCGCCTGTTTGTTTTGGTTTTGAATACTGTAGGTTTAAGTATGTCTTAATGTTTGTCGAAATGTCCACCGAACTCGAGTTATTCAGCATTGGGAAAGCAACATTGCTTCTGTTGTTGTCATGCTGCGTATTCACGTCTTGGTATTTATTGTTGTAAATATGGTGTACATTGTAGTGCCTTAGGGCCAGGGCCTTAGGGTTTCGGGCAGATGGCCAGGAGTAGTTAACGCTCGTTAAACCCTTTTTTTTTTACATTGTAGTGTGTATGTTTGGTGTGTGTGGTGTAGTGTGTGTTATTCTGAGTTATACTGTGTTGCACTGTCATTTCTGGGTTTTGTTGTAAGTTGTTTTGATTGTAGGTTCTATATTAGACTTAAATCGGGGGCGTGACTTAAGATGTTAGGCCCAATAAACAAATTCTATTCTACATTTTAGTATTATTGAAGCAAAACACAATGTTGTTGTTCCTTTACCCTTAAAATGGTAAAATGGTAATTTTCAATTTTCGCTTCCCCTAACCTCTGAACCAGCAATAATAGTTACTTTTAAGTTGTCAGGCGACCGAAGTTTCCTGATGGAACAAAGTTTCAGCCTTTTTTTTGCCGCATTGTTATTTTTCCTAAAATGATTGCAAGCAGCCAAACTGTCTTAGCTGCTTACGATACAAGTGCCTCGTAGCCGCCTTGCTCATATATGTTTTATCTGGAATGGACGAACGTTAATGATATAGTGTAATTTTGTGGACGCCACACTAGCGTGTGTCTTAAACTGCCTGCAACATTGCAGAATCAACTGCGACTCAAGTAAGAATAGAGGGGACACACGCAAAATCAAGACACACGCTAGTGACTTGTCAGAAAGTAACAGACATGGGACGAAACATGGACGGAGTACAGACATAAATATGTATTTCTAACGCTCCTTTTTTTTTTTTACAATCAAAACTATCCGGAAAATGGACATACGCTTGCTAAACCACACCGTAACAATAAAAAGAAACCGAAAAAGAAATCAAATTAATCTAACAAAAAACAGCTTTGCTCTTAAAAAAAAATTAGAATAGCTCTTATCCCTATGAAACTCATAGCTGTGAAGGTATACAAATAAAAAATCGGATTAAAGTTCACTCAAATAAAACTAATTATAATCTGAACTCCATTTCAGGAGAACAAACAAAACAAATCCCCCCCCCCCCAAAGAAAAACGTCTGTATAATATACAACTGAACACACACACACACACAGACACACTCACTCGCACGAAACAGAATCAAACCGTAAACCCATAAACACTGACAAAAAAACTGCGAAATTACAAAACGCAAATACACAAATTAAACACGCCTACAAATTCACATGGTCCACCTTAACACAGATTCTGTTCACTTTCTTATATTACAAATTAATAAAAACAATCCTTGTTCCATAGAATGAGAGTTCAAATTATGTTTCGTTCGAGTGAACTCTAATCTGTTTAATTGTGTACCTTAACACCTGTGAATTCTATGGTGATACAAGGTCTAAGGGTTTTTAAAGTCATTATATCCAAATAGGCTCGATTAGTGACACAGATACGAACCTGTGTTTTTTAATCTTTTGTACTTAAATGTCAAGACAGCCTGAGTGGATTGAACCTTTGACCTTCTGAGTGGTAGGGCTCTTGTCTTTGGTCTCATAGGTCGAAGGTTAAATAATTCCCGCTCAGGCAGTCTAGTATTTGAATCCAAAAGGCAACCGAAATAGCTTTCCATCTAAATTAATTAATCTTGACCTATAGTGTCAGCATGGATGCGTCTACCTGATCGAGTATACCACGTGCAGTACCATATGGATTGTCTGTGAGAGTGTTTCTGTTGTTGTAGGTTAGGATAGGTTAGGATAGGTTAGGTATGTTACATAGTTCCAATTTCTCTATATGAGTTTTTTGAGCGAAAGGAATTTCAGTTAGTAAAGTTACGGTTGTTTGACTGTCCTCTCCAAACTTGAAAATCCATTTCTAGAGCAAATATCGCATTTAAAGTGTGTTTTTAATGGTTTTTTTTTTTTTTTAATTAGGTGAGCTGTGGCAAACAAGATGAGTGCCGATTGTTCTTATCTTAAAAACATTACGAAATATTATATAAGTTACATTCTAAGGTAGCAAAATTTTTTTGATGCACAGCAATCTGCTGTTTCAAAACATGAAAAACTCAAAGCGATGTACTGTAATCAACTCTTCCCATCTCAACCTTTGTAATGATGAGGATAACATCTAAGATCCAATCCTACTCTCTACTTGAACTTTCTATGAACTGGAAGACGAATATTTGGGGGAATGAACATCACAATGTGGCCAGGATGGAATAAACAGTCAACCCTGGTTCAGGGTTGGACTTATAGATGGAGATACGCAATAATGCACGCCCTTCCTGCTGGCTTGCAAAATATGCCTGAATGAGGAGGATGACTTGAGGGTAGTAAAGATAAGTTATAAGCTCGAATTAATAATGGTCGAAGTAAATTATGTTTCTGTTGCTGGAAAACCTGTTAATTTTTGCATAAGTTCCTCGATCGTTACTGTTTCCTTGGAGGTTTTTCGGTGCTGAGTAGACCCCGGTGATGTAACCCGCATCTTTCCTACGCAGCTACTCTCTATATTAAGCGCCGAGGCGCATTCGTTCCTCGTCATTTTTCCTCCAGTGTGTCCTTGCCGGACTGTTTCCCGACATTCATCTCGAAGATCTACAAACCACGTCCGTGAAGAAGAACGATGTCCGCCATGCTCGCCGAGGTTACGGACAGTTCATCCCGTCCCCCGACCATGCCCGCCGACGACCCTGACGCCATGTTTTCTGTGGTCCTGCTACTTCTCCCAGATGCGAATGCGAGTGCAAACCCGAATGTGAATGAATCGATCAACTTGCCTGCGGTCATAAATCACCCCACTGTTGATATCACTCCTTTGAAGGGCCGAACCATTCGGAACTTAGCGGCCCATTTTACCAGTTTTGGTTTTGGATATGATATCACTCCTTTTTTTTTTAAATGTATATTGACTCAACTCCACTACAGTGCAGATGTGTAATAAAGTGCCACGTCAACAAGAAACTGGTTTTCAACAATTTGCTACTTTCTTTTGCCTATATGCTGAACCATTCTCAACTTAGTCACCTCTTTATAGGTTTTTGGTTTGGTTTTAATTTTATTGTAATTTTTTTTTTATTTATATAGTGTTGGTGTGTTGATATCACTCCTTTGAAGAGCCGAACCACTCTCAACTTGGTGGCTTCTTTACCAGTTTTTGGCTTTGTTATTACAGTTGGTTTATTTTTCGTGAATTGGACGTGAATACAATTTCTTTAAAACGTTGTTTAGATTTATCGTGATAAAAGTGTGTGTCTAGGCACGCACGTCAGTATACACGTTCTCATTGTCCGAACTTTGGCCGTCCAATGAGAGACGATGCGGACAATACTAACAATGGTTATAACAATATCTTCGTACCTACGCGCCCTCCCACGCTATTCCCGTTACGCCCCCAGGCTCCAAACCATAAAAGGTACGCAGTTCGTATTGTACTGCACCGATTCGACCAATTTCATAGCTGGAAGCCCTCCCGTTATCTCGATATCGATGACTAATTACCCTATGGAAATTAACATGGGGATGAGCGGACTAGTTAGCTAGCTAGCTAGTAACCAGTAACACATTTACAACGTTATTGAGGGTCAGAATTTGCCTTGAAAGCAGCTTAGCTGGCATTCGTACACGAGCTAACTTTTGTGAGGTGGATCATTGCTCACGATTTCAATACAATTTAAGCTTTTGTACCGAATTATTATTTTTCCCCAAGTACCTGAAATGTGCCCAACTATGCTTCAAGATATAAGACACTGAGCTATGGCGTCACGCTACAATGGTTTACAACCTCCACAATTGAATTGATGTGATGTTTGTTGTCATGTTTGTTGCCTAACTTGGCGCGACACACTAGCGTGTGTCTAGATCTAACTATTATTTAATATATACCAAATGTAAAGTTTTCATTAGAACATATTTTTTGTTTGTTTATATGTCAGTTGTCATTCCTTGCAAACTTGACATAGACTTGCATATTCACTATAATTTTTATAGAGGGAAACTTCTCAATAATTCTTTGGTTTATGTATGAAATTAGAACGTTAAATCTTTGTTCCCCAACAACATCTCAATCAAAAACGTTATAAATTGATCTTAAAGAAACATTGGGATTACCACTCACCATGAACACATCGTAACTTGGTTTCGGATACAAACAATGTATTGTTGAAATAAATAAAAACACAACTGGCAGCTGATCGAATCGAACTAACAAGCCAGTGGCGAATTACCTTGATCTCTAATGTTGATCTATAAACAGGAAGGAAAGTCAATGTGGCTAGTTTAAGTTTTTGATCGATAAAATTGAGGCATCGTTTTAATCCACACTGAAAGTTTCTACTGAGTTTTGTACACAATCATGAATTTCTAATTTCATGATTATTGACCACAATCCCAAGCACGAAACTTAAAGAGAATAAAATGCAGTTGTTACTATCTCTGGTGGGAACTGGGACAGGTGTGTGTGCATTTTAATTCAACGGCACATACCTGAATGTATATGTTTTATTTTCTGTCGAGGTAAAGCCTCACGCATTACAGTTGGAGGAGAACCAAAATAAAAAAAATCAATTCTGAAACCCTAGAAACGGGTTTTAAACCAATAATTAACCACCGTCTCGAGCTGTACCCGCCCAGCGTGGTCTGGAAGCCTTCACACATGCATGAACAATTAACAATGTCGGTGTAGAATACACATCAGTCTTTCTCTACTGAAATTATAATTTATTAGGGCGCTTATCATTTCCTGCTCAGTATGAAAGGGAAAGCTTGGAAAATGGGCAAATATGGAAGAACGTTTTGATGTCTTGTGAAGAATTTTCAAAATTAAACAGTGTTAAAAGGTAACCAAAACTATAACATGAAGTGGCCAAAAAAAGCTTTTCTGAAGATTCTTGCCTCACTAGAAGTTGCGGATAACAGACTGTCTGAGGACTTAACTGTTCAAACGATTAGTGAGTCTGTGTATGTTTGATTCGTTAGTAGGCTTACTAGTTCAGAAAAAATTATTGAACATAATTATATACTTTTTATCCGTTTGTAAGTTTCATTACAGATGGAATGGTGATCTTATCTATTACAAACGTAGCAATTATGAGCCTCTTGCACCGCTGGTTTAAAGTTATTGTTGGAGTGATTGTTGGTTAAACGGGAGTGGTTAACGCTCATTAAACCCTTTGAAACCCTTTGAAACATTTCGGTGCTTTTTAGGATCAGTCTTTTTACTTACAGATAGATTTGTTAGATTTTTTTTGCAATATGACCTTTTACATGGTCTTTGCAATGTTGATTACAGCCGCTTCTTCTACATTAATTTGATTGTAGGACCAGGGGACATCCCTTTAAACTTACTGTCCAACCTAATGTGCGAGATTGTCGTAAGTTCTTCTTCTCATCGTGTTGTTAAAGTGTGGAATGAGCTGCTTACACATGTGGTGACCACGCCTTCATTAGCATGTTTTAAATCCAGACTCACAAAATCTGAGTTAACGAGGTATGTCAGGTGGGCTTAGCTATTTTTACTTTTTTACTTTTTACTTTTTTTTAACATTTACTATTTAGCTATTTTTACTTTTTGTGTTTTATGGTGTTTTTTTTCTTCCCCAACCTGCTTTTTATTGTTCTTAACTTTTCTTTGGGCAGGTGTTAGTGGTCACCCACGACCCTTCATGTTCCCTTTGCAAGCTTTGGTGCATAAAATGTTTTTTTATTAATTTTTATAAAAATAAAAACTATTTTCCTGGAGTCTTCATCGTTTGAAGTCTTGAAATCAGTTAACTTCTCGAAAATCGTTCATAAATTGGTAGAACTAAAAACTGAGTTAATCATTATCTTTGCAAATACCCGTCTTTTTATTCGCCCAGTGGTGCTCAGAAGAGGTCAGTAGTAAGCTACTCCTTATTTGAATTTTAGGGTGGGGGAGGAGCCGAGGTGTAAATTACTGACACATCAATATACCAAAACGCAACACAACTTGTCGTTGGTGCCTTTAGGAGATATTTGGTATTGTGGGGAAGTCACTGCTTACCAGACCAGGGTGGATGGACACCTCTGCGTTTGCCCATCACTGCTATGATTTTAAAAACATCTTACCTGAAGTAGGAATGTTAGAAAAATATTTATTAAACAAAACTTATTTAAGGTTTCCGCCAAGTTTACGTCGTTTGATGTCGTGATATCGAATAACTTCAACAAAATCACGTTCAGTTGCCTATTTGATTTGCTAATAGACCTTCATCTGTCAACCCATTACTGCTGCGATTTTAGCTACAGCAGAGACGTCAACTAAATATGTAGGCTACTTCATGAAATCTTGTATGGTTGACACAATTAAAAACTGAGTTTGAAACATTGACTTAGCCATTTGATTTTCTAGTAGTTCTTTTTCTGTAAGTCTACCGGCACAACAACTATTTGAAAATCCACTTTTGTTAATACACAAACGTTACCAAATTTTTCCAAAACAAACCTGGTTAAAGTTCAGGTTCGGGGTGGGGTTACCCCAATCTTGTCAAGTCTTCTCACGATTTTTCCAACTGTCAGATTACAACGGACCAGCCTGAAAAGTAGTTTTGAAAAGGTCTGGAAAAACTAGTTCATGGTTATGGACGAGGCACGTTATGAGCTCCTCAAGTTGTGTCCCTTGCAGAATGCCGGAAGCAGAATCATTAAACGCTATTTTAGTGCAGTTTTAGTGCATATATTTCTAGCTCCCAATTATCCCATCTGTAACAAATTGTCAAGCAAATGTTGGTGGTTTTTCTTAGTTGTTCTTAAGGCAAGTTTCATTCAAACTTAACTGTTAATAAAACTGGTTTTTGTTTTAGAATTTTTCTTTGAGAATTAAATTAATGGAGTCAGTTTAATAAAAACGGGGATGCCCGGGTTGGGCATAGGCTTAAGTCTCTATTTTTGACCTTCAGCATATTGAATTTTGATGAATTGATGTGTGCATAATACGGCAGTAAGGAGGGGTCAGGGAGGAGACAGGCAGAATCGGTTTTTTTTAATGGACCATCCAAAGATAAAACATAGTGAAATCTTTTGCTCAGTTTTATACCAAACGACTAGAAGTATTAATGTAAAAAAATCCACATTTTAAAGCAACAACAAGAAAGACACCCTAATTTGTAAAAAATACTGGGACATCAAGAGATGAAAGAATTATGGAACATTTACTCAGTTTTGTCTTAGCTTTTGGCCTAAAACGATTTAAATCGACGTGCTCAGGTTTACTTTTTTTTATTATTCAGGACACCTTAGGGATAGATTTATCCCTAAATTCAAGGGTTTAGGATCACTTTTCCCCTAAATTTCAGACCTTCGGATCACTTTTGTGCTTTATTTCGGGTTCTTACGGATACTTGTCAAATTCTGGATCTTCCACGTCTTTTTTGCCCATCCATTGCCGGGGGCCGCCGCCGCCCGTAATTCTTTGCAGGTTGTTTTGGATAAATTTAGTTAACCTTTATGCGTAACACAAGAGGATTTTCACATCGTGGTGGCAAAAGACTAACAGACAGAGGGTTACTAGAAAATAAAAAGGCGGACTCAATTTTCACCAACCAATTTAAATTTAAAACAATTTTTAAACTAAGGTGTAAAAAACAGCTCATATTAAACTTTTCGTTCCAACTGACTAAATGATGGTAGGCTAATCATTAACCGATATTCATGGAAATACTTCGCATTGGCTTTGGCTGAAAATGCGGCAAACCTCCAAAGTACCGTTTTCATGGAAATGGGAATTTGCAGTGAAAATGTATCCAAGCTTGCCAATTCGACAACTAGGGTGGAGGAAGGGCCAGATTATAGAATGCTGTCACGACTTTATTTACTGTAGACATGGATAGGGGTGGGGACAAGGGTTATTAAAGCGACAGCGACTGTCTCTTTACATTAAAAAGGATCGTACACATCTAAAGACACGGATTGCCAGCTTGGAACTAGCTATCGCAGCATAGTAATAAACAAGAGTATATTATTGACTCCGTTAACTCCAGCAATGGGTAATGACGAAGTTCGCACCGACTAGCTATGGAAAGTTGGAAACCCTCGAGATATACAGGTTCCTTGCTGTGCCCCCCCCCCCCCCCAACAGTCACCTGCATAAGGTTATTGACGAACAAGTACTTTACACTAGTCATTCTTAGCAGTACAAATCGAACTAGAATTTGCTGGTCATCAGCCTCTGAAGAGAAAACAGGGAGGCACTGGGGGGTCTTGGGTGTATCTCATGGGGTTCCATATGTAGTTCGATTTCTTCTGCTACAATGAATGTTTCTAGTACGTTCAGCAAGAATTTGTTGGTCATCGATGCTTCATGGGGGGTCACGAGGGAGGAGGGATGCTGGTGGAAGTTTAATAGGTATTTCATGGCTGGTTCGATTTCTGCTGCTAGGAATGACTGGTGTATCGTAATGCATGCTTTTGGTATGAGCAACAAGAATTTTTCACGTATCAGCTTTATGAAGCAGGAATAACGTGAGAGGAAGCCCTCATTGGCCTTGGGCAATTACACAGGAGATTCATAGCTAGTTTGATTAGTACTGCTAACAATGCTTGTGTACCAAATTTCATGCTGTTAGCAAAATTTGTAATATTTTGTTCGTCAGGCCTCAAGGAGGGAGCATGATGGGCGTTGGGGTGCCTTGGAGAGTATATCGAGGGCGTTGCATAGCCTGTTCGAATTTGTACTACTACAAATGACCTGTGTACCAAAATTCATGTTTTTAGCTTGATCTGCAATAACTTGCTGGTCAAGCCTAGGAGGGAGGAGAGCCTAGGGGAGCCTTGGTGATATTATTTCATGGAGGGGGGGGGGTTTCCATGGCTGGGTCGATGTGTACTGCTAACAATGACTTGTGTGCCACAATTCATGCTTTTAGCTCGATGTGTAATAATTTGTTGGTCAAGCATCTGGGGAGCAGGGGGGGGGGGCGGGGGACACACTGGGGATCCTTGAAGGTATTCATGGGGAATTCCATGATTGGTTGGATTTGGGCTGCTAAAAATGAATTGTGTACAAAATTTCATGCTTTTGGCTCAATCTGCCAGAATTAGTTAATCAAACCTCAGCAATGAGAGACAGGGGGGCACTGGGGGCCCTTAGCGGCTTTTCATGGGGGTTCCATGGTTGGTTCGATTTGTACTGCTAAGAATAACTTGTGTACCAAATTTCATGAATTTCATGAATTACTGAACTCAAGAATTTGTTACCCAAGCCTCTAGGTGGAGGCACAGGGCGATGCTTGGGTTGGGGGGCTGGGGACCCTTGGGGTATATCATTGTGGGGGAGGGGGGTCTACGGCTGGCTCGATTTTTACTTTAAGAAAGACTTGTGTACCAAATTTCATGTTTTTACCTCAATTTGCAAAAATTTGTTACTCTGATAATGATTTCTGCCTAGTGCTCTACAATAATAAATGCTTTGTCGACGAGAATACTGCAGTCACATTAAAATCGCGTTCAAAAGGCTCTGGTCGTTGTTATTACCTACATTTTAATATATAAAATTGATAATCGGTTCATTGGTACAGTCTCTAGGTAAGTGTAAGATTTCGAGCCCATTTCAATTTCCCTCAGAAGAATATTGTAGTTACATTAAAATAGCATGCGAAAGGCCTTACGCCTTGTCCATAGCTACATTTTAAGATTATAGAACTTGAAAGTCGGTTCAGTAGTTCGATCTCCAGGTGATGGCAAAGAGTCCCAACAACAACAAGACAACAACAACAACAAATGGCCATACTGTGGACGCCAAACGTTTCAACTGTTGTTATTAAAATTTGTAACGCAGTGAAACAGTAACGACAATACCTCAAATATCGAATTTCGTTGGTCTATGTCAATTTTGGGCAAAACTATAGAAATACAAAATTTCACGTTTAACATGGAAGTTCATGTTGAGGCTTACATAAAGACCGCTATTGCGGTCCTTGATATGGTGACACATCGTCATCTTTGTGGTTAAAAGATGGTAAAATCACAACAACCTAGTTTTACACAAATTAGAGCCAAGTTGCAATAGATTTACCATGGTCTCGTGAGACCACCACACAAAGGACAAGACGACACCATTTTGCTTGCGAACTTTTTAGTCAGATGGTTTATTAAACCATGACACCACTGTTTTTCAGATGTTCTGTGTCTTAGTCAAGGCTGCCAGTGTGTATTTCAAGTCTTTACATTAAAAGTAGTAGCCGTGTTTAGTCACGGAGTATTTGATTTGTCTGCACATAAGTCGCCTTATATTTAAATAAAATTTTATAAATAAAATAAATTATCACTTTCAGCCCATTCACAAAGGACGTTATGGATGAAATAGTAAGTGTATTGCCACTGCACCACCCTGAGGACCCACTGAAAAGACGACTTCGTCGCATAATTAAAGAAATCATAAATTCGGCACGTTTAAAAAACAGTACACATTTCCTAATCAGTAATGTTGCCGACAGGAATTTGCCTGCCACCCAACGTGTTTTGTGGATGATTCTCCTTCTATTTTGCTTCAGTACAGCTGTATATCAAGTAGTTGAAAGAGCCCAGCATTATAGGTCAACTCCTATTGCTGTCGACGTCCACATAACGGAAGAGTCTGGATACTCTCCAGGTGCAGTTACAGTCTGCTTGCAAGATACGATTCCTCTGAAGGTGAAGGGTAACGAGAGGAACATTACAACACCTTCGATGTTGGAATGTGGCAACCAGGTTTTATATTATTTGGATAAGCCAATTGTTGAAGATACAGACGAATTATGGAAGTTAATGGATGCATCGAGCATTATCAAGTATACCAACAGCACAGATGTGAGTTGAACTTTTTGTATCTGTAGTAGTAAAAAAAAATCTGTGTACTAATGTAACGTGTGGTTTTGTGCGTCAAGTTGATTCACTCTGGGTGAACGTTCTTCTGTGGTTCACATGACATGTAACAAACTGAACACAGTTTGAATTGAGCGCAACATAAGTTCTTCCATTTCAGCTGTTACGCACGAACTAGCATTTCATCAATTTCCAAAGTTATTGCCGCTATTGCCCTTGAATGGGAAGCAAACCATACAATCTGTCTCAGAAGTCCTGAACCAGGTAGGTGTATATGATATAGGCATATACAGTGTAGCCCTATACACTGTAGGCCTATACAATGTACGCCTATACTATAATAGGCCTAAGGTGTACAAATCAGCAAACTATTAGAAAATATGCACCTAATGGGAGTAGCAAATGTCGGCCTTGGACTCAAACCCCGGACTCGAACCCAGGACTTTCCTCTGGGTGTAGTATAGGCCTATACCATAATATACTGTTTGCACCATAATATATGGTATAGGCCTATAATATATGGTATAGGCACCATAATATATGGTATAGGCCTATACCATAATATACTGTTTGCACTGTATAGGCCTATACCATATAGGCCTACCTGGGTCATGACTTCTGAGACATACTGTACACCGCATTTTACCTCTTCCAAGCCTAAGCTGGAGGGTGGAGTAAAACAACAATTTTTTTTTGTTTTTAATCTAATACTGCGCAAAGGGTGCCTCATATGATTAAAACAAACACTGTATTTTTTATTTCTGACAATATCTTCTGACCCCCGAATGCCTTTGATAATTATGGTCAATGATACTCTTTTGACTAAAATCCATTTTTTTAATTTTGATCTAACAATATCTTCTGCCTCCCCAGTACCTTTGAAACTTATGAAAATGTGAAGAAAATGTGAAATTGTTGACTAAAAGCAATATTTTAAATTTTAATCATATTTATTTTTTACAAAAATCAATACCGCACAAAAGCTATCTTATATGATAGTTATTAACACTGTATTTTTAAAATTTTATTTTGATCTGACAATATCTTTTGCCTCCCCAACACCTTTAAAATTACGAAAATGTGAAACTAACTTAATTCGACGCAGCGGATTTGCCTGTGGCTCTACTCGCGCTGGTCAGAAAAGGCAAAAAATTGAAACATTACACGGAGCTTTGTAGATCTAAGTGCATACCTAGGTCTAAAATGCTCCGTGTGTTGTTCGAATTTCCAGCCTTTTCTGACCAATACTAGTAGAAGCGTAGCAAAAACTACCGCATCGGATTAGTTTCAAAAAGGAAATGAATCTTGAAAAAGACAAAAAGGAATTGGATACCAAGTTTTTGAAACGAATTTTATGCTGATTAAAAGAACCGACCTGAACAAACCGATAAACCGACCGACAGACAGTGCAGGTGAAAGTCTAGTAATGAACCTTCTGATATTAAAAGAGCCTTTTATGTTTAATTATATCACTGTACAATACTTATCTTAACTGACTGAACAGTATATATATAAATCATTGTAGAATGAAAACAACATTTTATATTTGACTCTTGCATACACTCGTTAGTGATACCTCCGTATGAATGAATGAAAACCTGACGTATGAAACAGCTATTTTCTTCATTGTACCCATGGTTGATTGTTACAAACTTCATTGTCCTCACGCTGCACCTCGACAACAAACAAGCACAGCCAAAGATTCAAATCACTTATAGATGCCCACGCGATTGCCAAAGACAAAACGTTATTGTGATCTTTAGGTCACCACTGAGAAAGACTGAACAGCTACTTAGCTCGGCTGGAGCCTGTAGCCAGTACCCGCCCCAGTAGCGCAGTGGTTAGAGCGCCCGGCTAGTAAACGGGATGTCCTGGGTTCGAGTCCCAGTCGGGGCAGAAGTCTTTTCTTTCTTTCTCAGACTTGTGTATTGTGTTTCTTCACAAGGACAGTCTTTAATGCAGACTGCTTGCTTCAGTTATTTTTTACTTTTTCTTTTCTGTCTTTAGCTCAAGCAGTACAGACGTTCATGCCCGTCGAGTCATTCTGACCGTTTTTTTTTGCACATACACTCACAAAAAACAGTAAACAATAGCAGAGAAATAATATACCAGTAGTTGATCCTCACTAAGTTTCGAAAAACGTTGACCTGATACTGAAAAAAAAACTCTTAACTTAAACTCAAACCAAGAAACAGTATAGCCTGATAGAACTAAATTTACCAAAAATTTCTGATTCTAGGGTTAGCTTAAGTTAACTGACCCTTCTTAACGGCCGCTTCTTGCTGACTCTAGGATGATTCTGGCTGACCCAGGTTCTAGAAATTCGTTGTCTTCAGATAAAAGCGCGCGAACACCCAAAGCTTCGGCCATTTTGAGCAACACATCGAAATGAAAGTTTCGATATCAACAAATATTCGAAACACGTGCACGTACTCATTGCTAATTGGTAAACTCATTGCCGATTTTTGGTGAGAATCAATTGTTGCAGTAAGTATTGTTGAAATGGAAATCACCGTGCACATCACCGTGGAAATGGAATGGAAATGGAATGGAATGGAATGGGATGGAAATCACCGTGGATTGATACTTGGGTGGGTGACCGCCTGGGAATCTGGCTGTTGCAGACATAGGGCCTTAGGGCTTCGGGCAGATGACCAGGAGTGGTTAACGCTCGTTAAACCCTTTTAACCGTGCACATCCGACAGTAAATGGCCCAAAACAAGAGAAAAAATGAAAAAGAAAGCTTAGGTACAACTTTACTGGGTATAAAAAGTGACCATGGGTACAAATGAGTTACACCCATAGTTTGCAACAATGCCTCGGAGAATATGGGATTTACACCTCCTCTTCGGATGCCAACAGAGACTCCGACTTCGGTTCGGAGTAGGTTGGCATTCTTAGCGGAGGTGTAAATCCTATATTCTCCTCGGCATTGTTGCCAATCATGATTATAACCTGTATTTGTACGACAGCCGAGTAAGCACAACAGAACAATGAAGAACTTGATCATACTTAAACATGCTCCTCTCTGACCTCACTGAACATTTTGTAAATTCGGTTAGAAAAGTCGATCGCTCTCTAAAATGCGAAATCTGGTTACAAAACATTTCAAATGGGTGTACAGCATTTCATTTCAATTGGACCTTCCTACAGGAATACTAGCATAACCATTTGTGTTCATTTTCGTCACAGAGACATGGTACTCCTGCGCCTATCTTGCACAAAGATGGCATTTTCTCCACGGGATCATGCAGAACGATATATTTCGGTAAGACTATTTCTTTGATTTTTGTGCGCATGTCGATGGTATTTAGTCATCCAACACCAGTATAGCTCAAGATTATTTTGTAAATCTTCAGTTTAAGGTCATTTTTCCGTAAAGATACTATCACTCACGAAAGGCCCTTCATTTAAAAAAAACGTTGGACTTTAATCTAATTAATGTTTATTTATTGTGATGGAAAGATTGTCATTGAAGAGGCATTGTAGTCACGTGTCCACTTAGTGATGTACGTAAATCCTAATCTACACTAATGGCATTGCCATCGGAGACCTAAACGCCCCTGGCAGGTCTAACCTTGGTGGCAGGGAGTCCTGCGCTTTCTTGTCTCTCTGTCCCTTTTCCTTTTTCCCAGCAAGTAGTGAATATATTAGAATGTATTATGAGGCACTTGTGTCTATTCTAGATTCGTTTCACAACTGCAATTAAACTGTATAATTAAACTGTTAGCGTTCGTCTGTCCGATCGGGTGCACATGGACGAAATGTGAATGAGTGACGTGTTCACAGTGACAGATTGAGCAATTTCACGGGCTGTTTTTCTTTTATTTCCCTATCACACTTTATAATGTTTGAGGTAAGTATCTTACAGTTTTTATTCGGAAATCTGTACGTGTAAATCTTTTCCATTCTTACAAACATTTGATTTCAGAAACTCCAATCACAAGTAATGGCAAACGGTTATAATTTAGAATGGGATAGACAGACAGTACCCTGCTTGACTCGGTATTACGAATGATTTACGCGTTAGCCCTAATGTGAATGAAAAGGCGACAAAGCTATCAAGAACGGAGCCGTGACAGCACCGTTTATGACACAAGGTTTGTGAATTTCGTGGGATAGTCGGATGACTCAAAACATTAGTTTAGTCTGGTTTAAACGGCTGTGACTAAAGCTTGGGAACTCAATCAATGAGTAGCTATTTTAATAATATACAGGAGTGTGCAGAGTGTGATAGGAACCAGGGAGGTAGTTGAATAGTTTTACTAGACTTTGTTCCATCTGCAGCATTTTGAGAGTGGAGATGAAAACTTTTACGGAGTGATGGGACTCTTAGCTTTAAGCGGGGAGTTCAGGGAAGTGTTGTGGTGTAAGTTGGAATGATAAGATTTGAACGCAAGGCAATTGATCTTAGGTTAAGTCATGACCAGTTGTGGGGTGGTTCAATTATTGATGGGGCTAGCCTGAGTTTAGGGGTGCTGCGGCATCTATAGAATTGGCAGAGTAAAAGAAACTAGGCTATATTGTTAGGCTAGCTCTGTAAGCTGGCAGTATAGGTATGATTTAATTGTGATTCCTGTAGGCTGATATGAGAAGTATTTTTCGGAAGTATAATTAAAACCTAATCAATCTTGTTAAAAGCTTAGGTATGTGAGATTATTCAGCCCCTAGGATCAATTACATTAGCACTCACACATAATGGTCAAACTGGGGTCTTGAATGCTGGTGTGTCATCAGGTGAAGAGCCAGCCCGTCTGGGAAGGGGCAGGTTTTTACAGTTTGGAATCACACTCAGTTCAATTTTTCCACTTTGAGTTCAAGCATCTTGAAGATGTTACTGAGTCAATCAAACACGTTAGTGCTAAGGACATTTTTGAAAAGTTTCCAGACCACCATAAAGCGAGTTTGGGCTTTAAAGATTACAAGGTTGGTATAGTATCAAGGTGCAAGCTGATGCCAAACCACGTTATTGTAAGGCTCCACCTGTCCTACCTAGCAGTAAGAGGAAAGGTTGAGGCTGAAATCGACTGCCAGGTGTCTGAGGGAGTCTTACACCAGTTGACCATTCCGCATGGGCAACTCCCATAGTGTGCCTCTTTAAACCTGATGCGAACGTTAGAATAATGGGAGACTACAGCGTAACAGTCATTTTGGAACTATTAATTGAGTTTTTCCGGGTTCCATGTGCGGAAGAATTACTTGGTAAATTAGCTCCTATTGACAAATTCTCAGTTACTGACTTGTCGGACACATTCTTAAAAGTAGAGCTTGATGGTGACTTTAAACCCACCACACAATTTTCACCCGCAAAGAGTACCTTTTGATTATCTGGTTCCCCTGGAATTTTTTAAAAGAGTATTGAATACGTATCATAAGACTGAATGAAGGTAATTGTGGAAAGAGCATAAAAATAATAATTTGGAAGTCATAAAAATGATCAGTATGGTGAAGGGGCTGTGAAAATAATCATTTCCTCCTCCAGTATAAACGATTCATTGCAGGGCTGAGGAGGGGTAATGGCGGAAAAAACTAAAAAGGACAATTTTTAAATCGTAAAAATTAACAGTATGGGGCTGCAAAAATTATGATTTCCACTTCAGAAAAAAATTTCTGTTAAGGGCTGAAGGATTGAAGGTGATGAAAGCAGCATATAAAAGGTAATTCGGAAGTCGTAAAAATTATCAGTATGAGGGGGGGGGGGGGATTGAGGCTTAATTATCAGTATGAGGGTATGGTTGTGTAAAATTAATTGTGGCTAAAAAAAAATTCTGTGTAGGTCCAAAAGGGGAAACAGCGCAAACAGGGACATTTGAAAATTGTAAAAATTGTCAGTAATGTTGATGGTACTGTAAGAAAATTACCTCAAAAAAATCTATTTAGAGCTGAAAAAGGGGTGGTGACGGCAAAGCATAAAAACTGTGATTTGGTAGTCGTAAAAATTATCATTATTGTGGAATGGGCCCGTCAAAATTATCAGTTGCCTCTATACATTTAAATGTCTAGCAATGGCACTGATCCCTTTACTGTGCAGGCGACGTAGGTTGTAATAATAAAATGTTCACTCCCTGATTGAGTAAAAGCCCACAAACAGCAAAAGGAACACATGGAATTTAGTTTTCGGCAAATTATTGCTTGCCTTGGTCACAATATAAAAACAATAAACAAATAAAAT
>JAHWFP010172020.1:17827-28381 GCA_023313725.1 Lithobius niger
TCATTCCAAGATGGCGGGTGTGAACAGACACACCTCTGGCTTCACCTGCTGATTTTATTTGTTTATTGTTTTTATATTGTGACCAAGGCAAGCAATAATTTGCCGAAAACTAAATTCCATGTGTTCCTTTTGCTGTTTGTGGGCTTTTACTCAATCAGGGAGTGAACATTTTATTATTACAATGGCACTGACTCTAACTCCTACAATATTATTACATAAACCAAGACTAATCTTGATATTTTTCTATGCAGATAAAAGACTTTCAATTGACAACAAATTCAGCATTACACTTTCGAAACCTAAAACTGCATGCGATGTGGCAGTAGTGTGGGTAAGATTGTTCACTTAGATGTATAGTTAAGGGCTATGGACTGAAAATTGTCGGTAATAATTTAGTTCGATTAACGAATTCTTGTGTTGAAAACTTTCTCTTGCATCACTTTTGTTTAATGCGATCTTAGCAGTCATTTGCAAACTTCGTTCTCAAGTTAGTTTGACTTACTCATTTGCAGCAATGTTGATACCACACCTACATTCCATTAATTTATCCTATAGTTTAATAGGTAACATTAGATTTTCAAATTTTACTAAGAGTAGCCTATATTCTAACTTAACTTGAAATAATTTCTATGTCTTTGTGTTTTTGTTTAAACTGTAACTGTTTGTTTTAATATACAATAACGTCTTTACATGAGATTACAATGGAAAGAATCTGTCTGTTCGCGTCCGACAGATGTATGATTTTTTTAGTGCTTCAACTCAAAACCTGTCAGAAATAAAGTTACATTTCAAAAGAGTAAACGATGGGTAAATAAATAAATGGAAATAAACTAACTAACCAATAAATAAATAGATTAACATAGAATATACCACATCCTTTGCAAATGATAGTTTAAATAAAGGGTTAATAAACAAGGGGTAGATAAAGAGTAAATCAATAAAGGTTTCATATGGGTAAATGAGGGTACAACGGGGACTTAATGGTATGGATGGTTACATAAGGGAAATAAAGGTACATAAGAGTAAATAAGGGTATGTTAGGGCATATAAGGGTATATAAAAAGTTATGCAAAGGTGTGTAAGGACAAACAAGGGTACCTAAGGGTCCGTAAAGGAAGGTAAAAATCATATAGAGTATCGTCAAATCATCTTGACTTAAATATTTCACTGACTGAGCTGGAGTTGAACCCTCAAGCCCTAGTTATTTCAATTCAATTCTAGTTATTTCACACTTAGTGGGGACAATAGAAAAAGAGGTCATTGTTTTAAATTAACTGTTCAGCTAGTAACATAGACTGTAGAAAATATTTCTTTTCATACCGAGTAGTTAGCGTGTGGATCAACCCCCCCCCCCCCCCCGGGTGTTGTAATAGCAACCTCACTGCATGATTTTAAAATGAAGTTGATGGGTTTTGACTTGGATAAGTATTTGAGGGGAGGTGTAACACATGTCGCAGCCTTTTACGTGCTAGTTTCTTTGTTGTTAGTATTTTTATTATACTTGTGTGTGGCATCACCTTTTGTTGGGCAAAGGCTGAGTATAAGCGACATTTATTTTTTTCCTTCCCAGACCTTTTGTTATACATGACAATAAAATTGTATTAATATTATTATAATTATTATTATTATTATTGTACCTACCCTTGAAGAACAGCGATACTTTCAATATCTTTACAATAGTTGTTTAAAATTATCAAGTAACAAAGTTCTAAAGTCGTTGTTCTCTTTTAAACAGTGCTTAATAAACTCAAGAAATAAAGTACTAAAGTTGTTGCGCTCTTCTATTTAATAAGTGGCAAGAAACAAAGTACTGACATTGATGTTCTCTTTAAACAGTCTGGTCTAATAATAAATATAAAGAAACGAAGTTCTAACGTTGCGGTCGTGTTTTTAAACAGTCGGTTAATAAATATGAAGAAAGAAAGTATTAACATTGCGGTTGGCTAAATATTAAAAAACAAAAAGTTCTAACATTTTAGCTTTCTTGCCACATATGTCGAGCTGTGTATATTTGCATGTGCAGAAGAACCATACTTCCTGCATGTATTTTCTTGCTAGTGATAATTCAGATAGATACACATTGGATGTGCTTGAAAAAGAGCGAAACAAATTTTCTAGGAATTTGTAACTAGAAATTCCAAGGATCTTTTACATGCCATAGTCGTGATGAGCACGAGGTGTCATGGGGCCCTTTTCTTCTAGCAAATGTCAGGGGCGGCTGATGTCAAGTTAAACCAGGGAGCTCTGGCGTAATTAAAAAGTCGTGCTAACCATGCAGCTCACCATGTCCTAAATTACGTATATTGGTATGAATAGGCTAATTTGACAGCTGTCATGTTTAGTTTGTAAACAATATAAAAGTCAATTTCATTCATTTGCATTACATTTCACTGTTATCTTCTTTCAGCTCTACTTGCACAAAAATGGCATGTATCCAGAGCCAAGAACATGCTTTCTGATAATATATGGAGCCTATATTTCGATCAAAGGTCTAGATGTAGAGGTAATTATTAACATTATCTGTAAGTGCAATAAAACGTTACAAATTAATTGATGTCACCAGTCAAAAATGATAAAACAATTCTAATGTTTTGACATGAATAAAAAATTGTAAATCGCTACAATTGAAGTAGTAGTAGCGCCTTCATCAGAGACGACCTCACGTTCTCTAAGTCCAGACTTGCTGCAACTTCACAAATTCCACATTTGGTGACGTCAATAACTTGCAATATTAGAACATTTGGTGATTGCTAATTAGTAAA
This sequence comes from Lithobius niger, assembly GCA_023313725.1. NCBI lineage: Eukaryota > Metazoa > Arthropoda > Chilopoda > Lithobiomorpha > Lithobiidae > Lithobius > Lithobius niger. The sequence goes on from JAHWFP010172020.1 coordinate 20,590, forward strand.
AGCGGTAGCCTTTTTGTAAGGTTTGACCTCGGTCTCCCATGTTAAAACCGAAATTTCGATGCTTAATTTCATCGCTGAATTTTAAGTTTCCTCTCAAATTTAATATATAAGCTTTGTTGGAATAGGTGAACACGTGTACCAACTTTTATTAATTTCCGATTGGTCACTTTGGAGATCTGGACTTGAGCTGGAATCGTGAGTTTCATTTTGGTTTGGACTTCTTCTTCTTCTTCTTCTTTGGACACGTTTATACAATGGTCTCTACAGACTAAACCATTTGTCCTAGAAAGCTGGTTCTTAGCTCATTTGAAAGAGCTACTTCCGGAGAGATACCCTTTATAGAAATAGAAATTTCAATTGATCGAGCCATTTCGGAGTTACGGGGCCCTGAACGACCAGTTTTAGTATTCTGTACAAATGTACCGGCTGAGAAGACTATTGCAACGACTTTGTCCGTCCGTCCGTCCGTCGCCTTTTTCAACTTCGCAACGGTACCAGATATTGACGACCATTGTTTACAACGTTAGGTTCAATGTGAGAAGTTAGTTAAATAACATGCCAAATTAAAACATCGTTACTTCCTTATAGCTAATAGAATTCTTCGACGTAACTAAATTAAATAATAACATTTGATCGTCGAATTAAAATTCTGAGGTTACACTCAATAAAAACAAATGGATTAAATTCGTTTAAAATAGTTTCGTGGCATTGCTGAATGAATGAATGGGTTTACCATCGAACCAAATTCTCCATTAGGCCTATCTTCTACTTACGAAATTAAAACTGCATTTTTAAAATTAGGCCTAAAAAATGCAAATTAGGCCTAAAATCATGTTACCATGGCAACGTCAAGAGTCACGTCAAGTTGCTGGCTTCATCAAGAACCAGTCTCTCTCGTCACTTCCCTGCTACCACTGATCTATATAGGCTACGTCGCGCGTTACGTTGTAACACTGTAACTGAGTGCCTGAAGGCGCACCGTGTTGCAAAAATGAATAGGCTTACTATACAATCCATATTTCCGTTAGCTGCTACATACGAAATTAAAACTGCTGGTTAAAATTAGGCCTAAAAGCTGACAATTACTCTTAAAGTGTAAAACAGGCCTAAAAGGTAACACATTTTTAACCGGGAATTGTAATGGCTACTGCTTTTAGATTAGTATAATAGAGATAGCTGTTGTAGTGCATGATAGAAGTGTGCGCCTTAACATTGGAAATGGAGGAACTGCACAGAAGACCGGTGCGACTAGGCAGTCGCTGTAGCCGCTTGTTATTATTTTACATTGTTTTAAACATTGTTATTAGGCAATAATTCCAACCAGCAAAAGCCAGACGCAAGCCGTAGACTTAAAGACCAAACAAATGCTAAGAATGCTGTGAGTCATCAATTCCCCGCACTTTGAAGAAACGGGAAGAGGAAACATTATCTTATTACGAACTAGTTTATACGGTGGTTTGACGTCACCCTGCCGTTTTAAAGCTAAAATGTTCCTTGCCCATTTGACTTGCCAGCCTGTAATACAACAAATAAAAGCCAAAGTCGCTGAAAGAGAGCTGTAGAAAACCCAACTAACAAACGAAAGACTTGCACTGAATGAGCGAGAGAAGCGCGCGAAATTCAGTGCGTTGCAAAGATTACAGAAGACCAACTTGGTATGTCAGAGTACCACGAATTAGAAAACAAAAACGAGCTTGTTTGAGGTTGAAAGTAAGGTTTAACTGATCCGAAGTCATAACAGCAAAGTAACACAAATAAACTTCCCTGTAAGGTTTCAAATACCGCAGTGTTTCTGTACGCTTTAATCCACGTGAAACCTTACTGCTGTATTCACATGTTTTTTACGGTTTTTACTTTAAAACACTATAGGTCTGATCGGCTCATTCTACTTGGCTAAACGACATCGCTGAAAAATCGTAAAACCAGACTTTTAGTGTGCTTAGTGCAGACGTATAAATTGAGTAATTCAGGGTTCGTGCGACTCCTAGAAAACTTGGAAATGCCGTTGAAAATAAAAATGAAAGACCAGTCCTGAAGTCGTGAATATGAAATCTTGAAAAAGTGGTGTATGTATCAATAGGATGAACAGAAAGGAGAAAACTTGATTAGAATAATACTGAAAAATTTAGCCCCGAAAGTAGGCGCGTATGTAGCCTATATTATACGCTAAATTATTCTTACAATAATTTTTAAAGTCGGGATATGGTTTTAATATTATTTATTTGTCTTATGGTTGAATACAGCAGTAAGGTTAGTACAGGAAACCTTACAGGAAAGTTTATTTGTGTTACTTTGCTGTTTTAACTTCGGACCAGTTAAACCTTACTTTAAACATCAAACGAGCTCGTTTTTGTTTTCTAATATTCATTAACGTTTACCTCAGTTAATGCAAGTATAGTGGTAACAAAATAAGACCTAACTCTTATAGTGCATTTTGAATTTGACCTCTCCTCAGGAAGTAGGATGTGCATATATTTCTATATTTAAAAATATAGAAAATATATTTCTTATTTTAAAAAATGTTTAAGCGTATAAATTATGGATGTAAACCTTAAAAACTTAAGCTTTAAAGGTACAGATATTAGAAAAGCACATGTAAGCTATCAGCGTCGCACTAATGCGTGTAAAAGAATCACCAGTATCCAAAAAAAACAAACAACAAGTTAGAGTTTCTTTATGCATATTACTGCGACACTGATGGATTACATATCTTTTTTCTAATTTATGGGCCTTTAGAGCTTTAATTTTTTAAGGCTAACATCCGTATTTTATACGCTTAAACGTTTCTTAATACTAATATCTATTTTTTCTTGTTCCAGTACGAATAACAAAGAAATGAATATTGCAATCACCTATAAGAGAACCTTTTTAATACTCAATATTCGGCAATAAAAGTTGAAAATCAGTTTCTTGGTTCGATCTCTTGGCGAAAGAAAAATTTCCCCAACAAGAAGAACAACAACAATTGTAGTCACCTTAAAATAAGTGTTATAAGAGAGCCATTTTAATATTCAATTTTAAATAATAAAAAATTGAAAATTAGTTCTTTGGTTCAATCTCTAGGTGAATGCAAAATTTCCCCAACGAGAATAACGGCAATTGGGATCACATTAAAATAGCAATCAAAAGGCTCTATGCCTTCTTCATACCTATGTTTAAGCTGTAAGAATTGAGTTTCGATTCTTTGGTTTGATCTACAGGTGTAATACAGCTGCTAAGGGTCACAATTTGGGCTAATCAACGCACATCGAGCTAAAAGACATGGAATTTGTAAACGAAACAAACAGTCGGCTTTAAAGAAATTGTCTTTTGAGGATACAAGATACACTAATGTGAGAAAGAAGCAAGAAATAACTGCCCCGAGTGGGGCTCAAACCCAGGATTTCCCGCTTACTAGGCAAGGCCCTCTAACCACTGCACTACCGGGGCGGATACTGGCTACAGGCTCCAGCCGAGCTAAACAGCTGTTCAGTCTTTCTCAGTGATTTTACTAGAGGTTACAAACATACACAAGGAGAGAAAGCAGGATTGCTTTTTGGCCTCCACAATAGAAATAATATGAGTAATAAAGAATAAATCACAAGGTGAAGCAAACAGTCTGTCTGCATTAAAGACTGGCCTTGTGAGGTTACAAGATACACTACTCTGAGAAAAAAAGAAAAGACATCTGCCCTGACTGGGACTCGAACCCAGGACTTCTTCCCACTGACTAGGCCGAGAGCTCTACCCACTGCGCTACCTAGGCAGTTACTGGCTACAGGCTCCAGCCGAGCTAAGTAGCTGTTCAGTCCTTTTCAGTGATAACCTACAGGTCACAAACATACACAAGAAGCGAAAGCAACATTGCTTCTTGGCTAATGTGAGAAATAAATAAAGAATGAATTATCAGGGGTAAACGAAGCAAACAGTATGCAAAGTATGCAAACAGTATGCAAAGGAGTTGACAAAGTATAATTGCTTTAAAAGTCCCTGTATAAATCTGAAGAAATGCACATCAGTACTAATGTAGGAGAATAAACAAGCACTCATTTCTTTACAATCGGAGAGTGTTTGTAATGGTACAGTTAACATACACTCTGATGATACTGTGCACTACAAGTACGCATCTATGTTTACCATCTCAGCCTTAACACGAATTTTGTGCTGTCACTACACGGCTTGTATGCTCCCAGTCCCTACAGTTCTTACAGTTCGTGAACTGGTACACAATACGTGTGAAGGTGAATCTGGGACACTGTGTGATTTGGTGGTTTGTACTTTGAAGCACCCCCAGTCATAGCAAAGTGCCACAAGGAGAGCAGGATGATTTTGCTACGATTTACAATCGGAAATTCCTTGAGTCTTTTACATGCAACAATCGACATGATCACGAGGCATCACAGAGCCCTTTTCTTCCTGAAAATGCCAGGTGTCGATAAGGTCAGGCTCAAACACGTGACCTTATGGTTTATGAGATAGGCGGCGTCGTTATCTGCCGGCCACCTTGCCCCATTGATGTGTATTGTCAGTACACAGTATCTTCAGAGTGTAACTATAGATGTGGAATGGTTAGTGAAAACACTCAAATAATTGTGTCTTGGTTTGGGTATTCAGTATTCTTTTGTAGACAGACGTGGTGAACGGTGTGGCAGTGCCAAAGAGTTCAGTCGATGTCTTGAAAACTGTCACCAGAATTTGTACCGGAAACATCTATCCTGCAGGTAAGTAATTATTACCATGTCTTATACAATCCCAGTTTCATTCATGTGACTAAAATGATCTTCGTCAATGTAGGAAATGATTTCGTCTGTATCAAAATAGAATTTGACGAAATTTCGAGAGAAGTAACCGCCAAATCAATTTTAATAGTCAAGGGAGGTTTCATTTTTACTAGTACTTGTGCATTTTGCTTTAGTCACCGTCATTTCATTAAACCAAACCCCATTAGCATTAGGTGTTGCAAAGGAACCTGAATAATCTTGTCCTGCCTCTCACGAAGTACTAGTGTCTGTCTTTCATATACTTTTATATGCCCTATAGAAAGCGTATTTTGAAAAATGCCTGCTCAAATCTGGTGCTTTTTTTTACAAGAAGGAAGAACACATCTTCGATTTAGGAATACGATTCATACAAAATCCCTATCTTCTTGTTATCCCTTTGGGGTCTAGTGGTACGTCCCACCGCGTTAAACCTGCATGCAAAAGCTGGGTTACTTAAACAGCCTATGAACCACACGTAAGCGTGTCTGTGTGCCCTGCCTAGTCGAGTACCATTATTTCTGAATTGTCTAAGAGGGGTAGCAAGAAAAATTGCAAGGTGGCCATAATAGTGTCTGCCATCTTTCCTTGGCATGTAAAAACCTCTTGATGTGTTTGCAGGTGTTTACATGGGGAAAACAAATTACATCCAAACGCCAAACACGAACTCATTTTCATTAGGTGGCGACAGACCGTATAAAACACTACGACGCTTTATTTTATGTATACTTTTGTTGCACACATTCACTACGTTTACATGACCACTTCGAAGCGCTTCAGAGGGATGCTCAACGCGTCCGTGTCGCCTCCTAGGGTCTTTTAAACACCCGTTCGAGGCGCTTTATCCATCTGGCGATACAGAAACCGATGTGCATTACAGACCTGGATCGGCCTTCCGAATCGCATCGTCTTTATTCATGTAAACACTCGCAATCGCATTGGGACGTTAGAGAACGCCTGGTAAAAATAGCGGACACAGCTACGGCGGCCACGTATTTTGTGCTGGTGCAACTCGAATTTTAGGTAAATAAAGTGAAAGTAAGCGCATATGACTAAAGAGACCACTAAGCCTTTGATTCGTTTGGTTATATGGGTTTAAGCTGACCTAGTTTACAACATGCAGGGGCTAGAGCAGCGTGGGACCTACTCATGATTGTCCAAAGGGAGGGCAGGTAGGAATGGTTTTCTGAGCATACTGGCATGAAGCGCCTTCCGTAGCGCATTGGCCCTAATCGCTATCTTTCCTCTTTTAAACAGGTACCGTTCATCGTTAAAATACGCTTTCTTGTGGCCATGTAAATGTAGTGCTTGAACAAAAATCCAGAATTGGAAACTGAGCCCAGTTTGATGGGCACCGTGTCAGTGATGTGTCGTGGCTATTTTCCTGGCTTGGGGGGAGGACCCATGCGTAGCACTCAGCGGTAGTAAACTGGGATTTAGAGAAGTACAGTTTGAAGTGGTAGGGAAGGTAAAGAAAGTCCCAGCCAAACAAGTGTGAAAAACAGTCCATGGATTTTGTGCTACAGTGTATTTTATTCAGCTTTGTTGTTACGAACTAGGGCAGCCCCCCCCCTCCTTTTTATAGATCATTGTTATGATTTCCCGTTTGCATGAAAATACTGTGGTTTCCTGTTAGCAGTCGCCCAAACTTTCATGAGATTTAATTAGAACCAGGGTTAAGAGTCATAGAAGCCTAGATTCTGTTTGCATGAAAATATTGTCGAAAAGACAGTTTGCATCCTTACTTATACAGAAAATTCAGTTTGAAAGACTACTAACAAACAAAAGAATAAATATTATCGAAAGTCCCACTACTCGTCCTGTCCCTGGCCTACACCCCCATAGGAATTTTGAGTGGACGGATGAAATCTTTACAGGGGTCAGGCACATTATATAGTAGATTAAAAAAAAACAGAGGTAGACATCTGAGAAATTTCATTCGAATTTTCCAGCCGCCATTTTCCAATATGGTCGTTTTTTCGATGAAATTTAACATACCTTTATGCTTTCAATTGTGTTCTCGGGTTCCTTAAGAGTTGTATCGTCTTCTGGATGATTAAAACATGTTTGTAATAAAGCCACATTTATAATAACACTAAATTTATGTAAATATGTCAGCCGGAAAAAGTACGGTGTATGCAAATCAACACAAAAACGCACAATACTACTACTTAGCACACAACAATTGTTTTAATGTTTATTCTGACAAATTTGAAAACTCTTATAGAGGTTAGCAGCAAGTGCTTTCCGAAACAAACAATATGGAAAGAATTATAGCTCTCCGTCTTTCAGAAAATCCTAAGCATGTCGATTTCGGTTTCTTAGCGGGGTCGCAAAAGCACTCTGAATTCGAAAATCGCCACCAGCTTTCGCCGCTATGCCAGTACCTCTTCCCCTTTATATGGGCGTAGTTTCGATACGATTTCGGTTGAGGTTGATAGAAAGAATAGATCACAACCTTTCAGAAAATCCTAAGAATGTTCATTTTGGGCTATTAGAGGGCTCGCAATAGCACTTTGAATTTGAAAATACCATAAGCTTTTGCCACTACGCCATTACCTCTTCACCGTTCAATGGGCGCAGGAAGGTCCCTTTCTAAGTTAAACTATTTCGGTTAGGGTTGATGGAAAGAAGCCTGTACATCCGGGAGTGGTTTAAAAATGTGGTGTACGCAAATCAATAAAAAACGTACAGTACTACTTAGGACACAAAAATTTTTTATGTTTATTCTAATAAATTTGAAAATATTCACAGATGGTTAGTAGTAAGTGCTTTTTGATACAAACACTGTGGAAAGAATAGCTTCCCACCGTTCAGAAAATCCTAAGCATGTCCATTTCGGTTTATTAGAGGGTCGCAAAAGCACTTTGGATTCAAAAATCACCATACGTTTTCGCCACTGTGCCATTATCTCTTCACATTTAAATGGGCATAGTTAAACGATTTCGGTTAGGGTTGATGGAAAGAACAGATTTCCACCTATCAGAAAGTCCTAAGTATGTTCATTTAGGGCTATTAGGGGGTTCCCAAAAGCACTCGAATTAGAAAATACCATA
>JAHWFP010172020.1:28781-39094 GCA_023313725.1 Lithobius niger
AGAATAGATCCCCACTTTTCAGAACATCCTAAGCATTTTCATTTCGGGTTATTACAGGGCTCTCAAGAGAACTATGAATTTACCATATGCTTTTGCCATATGGTAAATTCATAGTTCTCTTGAGAGCCCTGTAATAACCCGAAATGAAAATGCTTAGGATGTTCTGAAAAGTGGGGATCTATTCTATGCCATTACATCTTCACCTCTTAATGGGCGTAGGACGGTCCCTTTTTAAGCTCACCAATTTCGGTTACGATTGTTGAAAAGAAGAGACTCCCATCTCTGAGAAAATTCGAAGCATGTCCAATTCGGATTGTAAGAGGGCTCGCAAGAGAACTTTAAACACGAAAATCACTATTACAACAAACTGAAAAAAAATAGATCGTTCGTGCGAATTAAGGGTGATGTACTTTAAATACAATTTTGGGATTCAAAGGATGCTTGAATAAACTATATAAACTACAAACTATAAACGCTATTTACATATTCGTAAAAGCTATTTCCAATTGGTATTCTGAAGGACAAACACATAAAAAAAACCTGTAAAATAATCCACACATACAATACGGCACTGAGAGGAACTTAAAAAAAAGAGAAAAATGTTCAAGAGGTATGAGATAGTATCTTTCATCGACTAGATGGCTTGATCATCTTTAGCATCGGTTCTGAAATATCAATCGCCAAAAGTACCAATTACCGGTAAAGCGAATCAACAGCTGTAGTTACTAATTTCAGTTTTGGAAAAGCGTACACTATTGTATGCTGAAAGTTTTTGCGTCACGTTATGCTTTTCATTTGTTGACCGTTAAGGGGTTCCCCCCCCCACCCATAAAAAACTGTTTTTTTTTCTGTAGCTCCTTAATCGTCAACAAATCAATTGCTTAATAAATGAATAAATAAATAATAAATAAGAGTTTGACCTATAATGGTCAGGAGAACGGAAGGGCCGGGCCCACTGACACCGATCCTGCAGAAAAGAAACGGGGAAAAGGGGAAATGTTTAAGTTTGGTAATTTATTTTTAAAAACTTATCAAGTGGATGTTCATCCAAGCGACGCTTAAATTCACTAATTGAGGGCAAATTGACAAAAGCTTCTGGAAGAGAATTCCAAGGTCCTATTATGCGAGACGCAAAGAAAAACTTTCTGCAGTCCGTCCGTGGAATGGGCATGCTCAATTTAAGGGAATGGCCGCGAGTTTTACTGTTGCAGGCCAGGGTGAAGAAGCAAAATGTGGAGCAAAAACGTTCAGCACATAATTCTGGACGTAACTCTGGACTTTTACATCTTTTTATGTCTCCATGGTACAACATTTTTTTTTAATTTCACATTCGAACATGACGTCATTTATGACCTGCCTCTGATCCACCACTCTCAAGATTAGTTCGACACAAGCAAAACCCCGGAGTCAACGCAAAAGCCCTTATCAATTTCTGAACCTTTTTTTTAAAGATTTATCAGAATTAAACATGCATACGAACCTTTGAAGTAACGTACTTAACTGCTTACAATCGTTGTTACGATCAGGAGCCCTGTTCTGTAGGGGTATTCTGTCGACTAAATAAACCGACCATTCAATATGGCGGCAATATGCTCAAGAGAGCACGGTAGGGAGGTGCAAACGGTCCTCGCGCAGAACTATGGGGAAAAAACGCGACTAGGACATAGCATTAAGCGATAGCATGGTTAGGAATGACAATTGCGAATCCTAACTAACTACTCCTACGTATAAATGTACTCTTTTTGGCAATTGTTGGCAATCTCTCGCTCACAAAAGTAGTGACATCGTTGATGGTGCTGTTACTGCAGGAATTGTTGGAACTTGTATCATATTTCCGTAATGGACGTTCAACGATAGCTTGGCAGCAGCCAACCACAGACATATGAGAGAATAAAATTGTGCAGTTATTAGTGTGTGACTGTGTTTCAATAACATAAAGGAGTGGAAAAAATACGTTTAGGGAAAAAATACATTATAATAATATAATAATAATAATATTTGTTGCGATAGCAACGGGACTGGCAAGGACTGGGGAGTCAATGACAGCCAGCAGCAATTTAAATGTATATACAGTGTACAATATACGGCCAAGGAATGGATGATGGTAAGAGGTTTGGGGACACGAATGCCTTACCTCCAAGGTTAGACCTGCCAGGGACTCAAAGGCGCCCGATGGCATCGCGAAACGTGCAGGACATGGGAAGGGTGAGGAAAATGTTAAAAGGCCCAAAATGATGCTGTATAAATAAAAAGTATAAACATTGCTAAAAAATTGTATGCTACGGTGAATACTAAAATTTAAAAACTAAAGCACCCACATAGTGGGATTTGTCAACAGTCAAAAAATTATTACTTAAAAAAAAATATATATATATATATATATATATATATATAAAACAAAAGCCAACATGAAAAAAAACAGGGTGGCTGGACAACTGCCAGCGGCCTACATGCCATTAAAAATGTGTTAAACATTTTGTTTGAACATTTTGGACAAGGATTTCCTTACCTCTCACCGTAACTAAATCCATGATATTCCCTGGTTACTACCCTTTCTTTATGACCCTCCTAATATTACGCAATACTTTATTGCGATGACGTCACTATGTGCAATACCCTATTTGGCTAGATTGCAAGCTTACTCGAATATTTAAGATTCTAGTGTTATTTGTCTGTTGAATATGCGTTTTTAGGTTTCCATTCATGACTGGGGAAACGATATTGCCAACCTGTAATTTGTCCGTCAACACTAAAGAACAGTACGTGAAAGCATGTCAGTTATCATTCACTACCGATCCTTATGGCAAAGACTGCGGCTGCATAAGACCATGCCTTCAAAGAGGTCTTGATTTCATTGCCGAAATTCTGTCGATGGAAGAGGATGAGACGACATTTGACATTCAGGCAGCGGACAACAAAAAAACTGCATTCAAACAGCGAGTGGATTATGATTTCACAGCTTTCATTTGTGATATTGGTGGAAATTTAGGACTCTGCCTGGGACTGTCGTTGGTTTCAATGGTTGATGGTTTGTACTCAATTTTCATGAAGCTCAAACCCGCAACGTCATCATTTTCAAGGTATGATCCCTTGTATATCATATCTAAGCGTGTTTTTGACAAACAAAAGGAGGAATGTCTTACGTCAATCTGCCCTGCTGCAGAATATTCCACTAATAAGAAATCCTTTGTGTTTGATATTTTTAAAGTAATTTTACTGTGCCTTTCTGCTCTCACCACTGTCTATTTGTTATACCAGCGTGTTTATTACTATTTACAAGTGCCACTTAAAACTGTGGTTGATGTGAATGAAACTAAGTTTGTTCAGTTTCCTAAATATGCTATTTGTGGTATGCAGACTAGAATGATAGTTTTAAAGAAAAAGTTTGCGAAGAAACAAAAGTTCACAGATCCAAAAGCATTTTGTAATATAGATCTGTGGGATTTACTTGACGACAAAAAGAACACTTTACAGACAATTTGGGAAAGGACTTCTCTAAAAGCCGATTTCGCAAGTACAAATCTTGAAGAAGTTTCCCAGGTACGCATTTATAATTACATATAATTAGTTGTGTATTTGTCTTACATGACAAAACATTGTTGATTATTTCACGTTAATTAATAATGTGTTTAGGCACAATGAATATTATTGGATTTTTTCAAATATTCAGCTAAAAGAGCTAAATGTTGACTACGTGTCGACTACATAGCTACACGAAAGAAAACGCATGCAGGAATGTTGTTGAACTGTAGGTTTATTCCATAATAAAATAATGGTATTCCTATGTAGATCTTAATGCAGTGGTTCAGGATGCTTTAAGTTAGGCTGAATAGTAATGGCATACCTTCAGATTGGTGCTCTTTTGGACTAGCTCCCAAGATGAATTACGCAGGTGATGCAAGGTCTTATATACCCGCAAAAGCTTCCAAGCCGCACCATAGGTAGAGATGAGGGGGGGATTGAGGCTTAATGGCGCGTCGACAACTTGGTCATTAGCGCCAACCTCAGTCACAGTGCAGTGGTCCGGGTTGCCACTGCACCACACATTACAGAGATGTTATTCAAACCCTTAATCTAAAGAGATGAGAGTAGAGATGAGTGGAGATGAGGGTAGAGATGAGTGGAATCCATTGAGCCACTACAGACAACTGCTACCCCTCGCATCTTGATCGGGAAATAGTCTCCTTGATCACAGATCTAAAATAATATTTGGTCAGATACATAGCACATCCCAAATACAATAAAAATAAAAAATATAATCACAGTAAAGTTATAACATCAGCGAAAATGGGCGAACTAAGGTCACAGAAAGGATTAAATACAATTTATGTACGGCAAAGGAAACTGGCTTTATAGGTTCCCCCTCTTCCCCACCTAATTTCTAAGAAAGCAAAACTAAAAATAAAGATACGATGAACAAAAAAAAAATTCCGAAAAATATTTATAAAAAATACCGAGAAGGTCAACACTGAAAACAAATTAATAATTACTAACGATAACGCCAAGTGTGCCGTAAAAAAAGGGGTTAAATAACTGAAGTTTCACTTTAATTGTTAAAATGTGTACGGATAAAAATTGATGGTATTTAGTTGAAATGATCAACAGTACATTTGAGAAAATTGCATCTGTTTAATTGCTGTTGTGCTTTACGTTTTAAATATATGATTGGTAAAGCACAACATCACTTAAACAGATGCAATTTTCTCAATTGTACGGTTGATTATTTCAACTAAAAATTACAAATTTTTATCCGTGTACGTTTTAACAAGTAATGTGAAACTTCAATCATATAACCCCTCTTTTTACGGCACACTTGACGTGTTTGTTTGTAATCAGTGTACCTTTTTTTACGGCTATGGGGTTGCGTTACAAAGGTTTGTGCATGCAGTCGATTGTTGCAGCTACTTTGAAACAATTCAGCTTAGCTCTGGAAGCTTGAATCTACGAATATCGTTTCTAGCTGCCAATTTCGGCCTCGAAACTAACAACGTAGCCTATTTTGGTTTAAGCTATATGCGCTTAGCTGAAACAGCGATTCTTTCAATTTCAATTTATTAATCATTAGCCATGGCCAAAAGCCGCACGCTCAGTTAGACAACTCTAAAGCAGAACCAAACCAAACTAAACGGATTCTTTCGTTTCATTTATGGCTGGATAGCATTGTTGCTAATTACAATAGTTACACAATGCACCAATCAAAGTAATTGACTTTGTTACTTACTACTAATTGAGTAAGTAACTTCACACTTGAGGGAGTCTTTACAATACGCGACTTAGGAGTCTGGTTCACCTCCGACCTAAAGGCTACTAGCCACTGCCGCATGATCACAGCAATGGCCTACCGTAGGCTGGCGATCGTTAAAAGATGTTTTACGTCAACCTGCATTAGGACCAAGGTCTGGGCCTACAAGGTTTTTGTTCGGCCGATCCTAGAGTATGCAAGCCCAGTCTGGTCGCCCCATCTTCTACAAGACATTGACCGGCTGGAGGGGGTTCAACGTCGCTTTACCCGCTGCGTTACGGGGTTTCGTAGTCATTCTTCAAATGCCAGGCTGGCGTTAGCATGCCTTGAACCTCTGGAACTCAGGAGACTCAAAGCTGACCTTGTTCTAACATATAAAATCCTTCATGGGCAACTTACAATCGATGTGCCTTTTTTTACTTTTGTAGAATACAGTGCAACGCGGGGCCATTCACTTAAACTTCGTCTGCCAACCTCGCACACTGATTGCAAAAAATACTACTTTGCATCACGTGTAATTGAAGCTTGGAACTCTCTACCAAATGCTTTGGTTACTTCATCCTCTGTTGGTGGCTTTCGACACCATTTAGATGAATAATCACTTGCAAGGTTTCTTAAAAGAAACTATCTCAACTAGGAATTGCCCCACGGAGTGATGTTTTTTTTAACATCTTTGTTTCTTTTTAATTAGCTTCATGCTTTTTAACACTTAACATTTTAGGTTTCTCTGCATGTCTTTTTAGCTATTATCTGTGTTTTTAGATTTTAATCTTGACATGTTTTTTTTTATTTAGCATAGGGTTGGTGTTAGTGGGCTATGTTCCTTCCAATTACCTTACCAGATTTGTGGTTAAATTATTATTATTATTATTATTATTATTATTATTATTATTATTAATCGTTCAGGTTCACGTAACTCCGTTGTGGCTTGACCAATTAAAAAAGTGGTCCCTGTGAGGGTCAAGGCCAAGGAAATTTTTTGGCTTAGATCATGTTTCGGATTTTAGGTACTTGTAGTATTTTTCTCGTAAACGGTGTCAGGCGAGAACAAAAAACAACAACAACAACAACAAGTGAGCAGATCGGCATTTTATGGTTTTATGAACATCCATGTGAGGGCCGCAGTTGCCGTAGTGCCTTTTTCCAATGTGGGTTGCATGGACAAAATATTGGGCCCCTTCACAACACGTTAACAAATTCAGGGGCAAAGCTACTCACTACCCCAACCAAAATATAGTTAAATTTTGTGTTATTTGGGCCACTAATTGGTGCATTTTGGTCCCCCTCCCTCCTGGGGCCAGGTGACTTGCACTAATTGCACCATCCCACGCAGTAGACCCCTGCACGTGTCATGAACCAAACGAATGACATTCTTTTGCAATAAACATGGCACTAAACTTTTCAAATTAGGTACCTTCATTCATATTAATGTAAACAATTCGATCGCTCATGATCGTAAAGGACTCGTATTCTTCAAAACAAATCTGTGAACAGAAAGGAAATTTCATCTGAATTCTTAGTTTCTTTCATCAAAGTAAGTGAAAGAGCCAACATATACTTGTCTTTCAAGGTTTCAGGTCGGTTTTGACCCTGCGAAAGTGCTCGAAATCAATGTGACTACATGCAGCCATTATTAAATAAAAAGTATTTTTCACCAGTTTGTTCGTCCGTAGCAGAAAGTAAACAAGCGGCTACAGCGACTGCCTAGTCGCATCGGTCTTCTGTACAGTTCCTCGATTTCCAATGTTGAGGCGCACACCTCTATCATGCACTACAACAGCTATTTCTATTATACTAATCTAAAAGCAGTAGCCATCACAATTGCCGGTTAAAATTGTGATAGCTTTTAGGCCTGTTTTACTTTTTAGGCTTTATTGTCAGCTTTTAGCCTAATTTTTACCAGCAGTTTTAATTTCGTAAGTAGCAGCTAACGAAGATATGGATTGTATAGTAAGCCTATTCATTTTTACAACACGGTGTGCCTTCGGGCACACAGTTACAGTGTTACAACGTAACGCACAACGTAGCCTATATATGCATTTTGCATAGGTAGGGAAGTGAAGAGAGAGACGCTGTTGATGAAGCCAACAGTGACTCGTATCAACTTGACGTTGCTATGGTAACACGACTTTAGGCCTAATTTTCATTTTTTAGGCCTAATTTTAAAAATGCAGTTTTAATTTCGTAAGTAGAAGATAGGCCTAATTTGGTTCGACGGTAAGCCTATGCAACAATGCGGCGACGAGACTATTTAAACGAAGCTATAAAATCCATTTGTTTTTATTGAGGATTTTAATTTAGGATTTTAATTCGACGATCAAATGTTATTAATTAATTTAGTTACGTCGAAGAAGTCTATTAGCTATGAGGAAGTAACGATGTTTTAATTTGCCATGTTATTTAACTAACTTCTCACACTGAATATAACGTTGTAAACAATGGTCGTCAATATCTGGTGCCGTTGCGAAGTTGAAAAAAACGACGGACGGACAAAGTCGTTGCAATAGTCTTCTCAGCCGGTAAGGCTGTACAGAAGACTAAAATGGGTTACTGATAGAAATAAAGTTCTTACAGACTCAAAATACCTACACAACGCATCGGCTATGTGATGCTGTTTTACGGTAATAAAGCAGATCTTAGCATAAAACTGAGATAGCTCAACAAGCCACTTTTTAAGTCTGCTTGTAGGCCAGGTCACTGTAGTCAAATTAGTTTCATTAGTTCGATCTCAACGTGAGACCAAATTTTCCCCATCAAGAACAAAAACAATAATATTGTAGTAACATCAATAAAATATCATTCAATATGTCCCAGACCTTGTTCATACCTACGTTTTAAGATATAAAACTTGAAAACCGGTTCATCTCCAGGTTAGGGAAAAGATTTCCAAAAACAACTACCACCAACAACTACAATAATTCGTATTAAAAAAAACGCTTAGGCGTATAAAATACGGATGTAAGCCTTAAAATAATTAAAGGTCGAAAGGAACAGATATTATAAAATGACCAGTAAGCAATCAGCGTCGCACTAATACATGTAAGAGAGGGGGGGGGGATTGAGGCTTAATGGCGCGTCGACAACTTGGTCATTAGCGCCAACCTCAGTCACAGTGCAGTGGTCCGGGTTGCCACTGCACCACTACAGAGATGTTATTCAAACCCCTAATCTAAATCTTGTCATACATCTGTACCTCCTGCAAAAATTGAAAAACACCGGACAGGAGGACAGACTTATCGCCCAACTGACGCGCAATGTCATGCGGAAGATGGAACCGACGACGAACACCATCAAGATGGCGACAATCAACAAGTAAGTGCCGGACCGTAAGTGGCCGTCGACACCAAGAACATTCAGGAGGGTCAACCCCCCGCAAAAGGAAACAGTGAGTAAGTCGGGTGTGACCAATTCGCAAACGGGCCAACACAACCTCCTCACGGCGACTGCGGCGACACGCCGAGTGCCACTCCTCGACAGTGCCTTTAATGGCCCGTAACTTATTACCGTCTTATTACATGTAAGAGAAACCCCAGCTGTTTTTTTTTTAAGGTCGCTGGAGATTCTTTTAAACGTGTGACGCTGATGGCTTACATGTCTTTTTAGTCGAACTAAGTTGAGCACAATTCAGCTATTTGAAGGGAAAAATAATAATGCGGCACAAAAGTTTAAGTTGTGGTAAAATGGAGAGCAATGACCAACCTGACAAAAATTTAACTTTTTTTAGGAATGTCAGCTACAAGGCTTTCAATGCAAAATTGGACCCTCAATAACGTTGTACATGTGTTACGTCTAGTTTCTTCTAGTCCGCTCATCCCCATGTTAATTCCCGTAGGGTGATTATTCACCGATACCGAGATAACGGGCAGGCTTCCAGCTATAAAATTCGACGAAGGGCTGTAGTACGATACGAACGCCATACCTTTTCTTGTTTACAGCCTAGGGGTGTAACGGGAATGGCGTGGTAGGGCGCGTAAGTACGAAAGTATTGTTATAACCATTGTTCTTATTGTCGACATCGTCTCTAATTGGAAGTCCATACTACAATGCCAACGTGTATACTGACGTGCGTATCTAGACTCACACTAGTGTGTCATCACAAATCTAAACATTCGCCAAGTTAATTGCAACGAATAATACTTTGGACGTTAAATGAATACTTTAACATGGCTACCGTAAGTAGCAATGTTCTATTTTCATTTACCCTTCGAAATATTAGTCGGTGGGGTTAACTTGGCGAATGTTTTGGTATGTTGCTATCACTCCTTTAAAGGGCCGAACCATTCGGAACTTGGCATTCCTTTTAACCAGTTTTGGTTTTGATATGATTTAAAGTAACACTAAATCCAGTTGTTTTTTCAGTTTTAGTAGACATTGCTGCATGCTATAAAAAAGATACATGGTTACAAAAAAAAACAAGTCTGCCAAAAAAAAAGGGTTATTCGATTGAAGTTTAACTTTACTTGTTAAAATTTACACGGACAAAAATTGATGATTTTCCATTTAGATAATCAAATGTACAATTCAGAAAAATGCATATGTTTAAGTGATGTTGTGCTTTATGAATATTTTAAGTCCTAAAGTACAATAGAACTTGAACAGGCGTAATTTTATCAATTCTGCATTTGATTGTTTAAAGTAAAAATCGTCAATTTTTATCCGTGTACATTTTAACAAGTAAAGTGAAATTTCAATCCTGTAACCCTTTTTTTACGGCACACTTGGTTTTCGTTTATAATTATAATATTTGTTTAAACTGATATCCTAGTAGGTGTATGTGTGTTATTTCAAGCATGAATCAATACATATTTCAGAATATTGTCGGGAGACTATATGTGCAGAATATTACTCAGAAAGACGTTGCTACTCCAGAGGGACTTTGCTATGAGTATCTCTCTGGTAAGTTTGTTAGTATACAATTTCACATTTAAACAAATATTATTGTTAGCTTAGGTATGGAACGGCACTTCCTACCTCCACAACATTTCCTCTCTTCAGAAGATGACACCGACAGTATGTCGTGGGTTAGGAACGGCACTTCCTACCTCCACAACATTTCCTCTTTTCAGAAGAT
>JAHWFP010172020.1:64597-77852 GCA_023313725.1 Lithobius niger
CTTGAAAAGTAAAACTAATCTAAAAAAGTACGCACGTCACACCTTTTAGTTAATGGCGGACGACCATTGTTGGACAAATTATATCAATACACCAACCTATAAAAGCCTTCATGGCTTTTTCTACCAAAAGAAGCCGTGCATCATTAAAACAGCAGATTGGCTTTGACATTCGAGGTAAAAATCATTGCTTGAATGTTTTTTGGAGGTGCGACTATCATTTTAGGAAAAGATTTGAGCTTTCTTTAGAATGGCTCAAAGCTTTTCCTAAAATGATAGTCGAACCTTAAAAAAAAACACGCAAGCAATGACTTTTACCACCGAATGTCAAAGCCAAGCTGCTGTTTTAATGAAGCACGGCTTAATTTGGTATAAAAAGGTTGAAGGTTCTTATAGGACTGAGTTATTAAAAATATTCAACCATTTTAAATTTTTATTTCGGTAAAATATTAGCACCAAGCAATCTTCAACGAAATGTTCAATGTTCTAAAAGTTCAATGAATCCATTACATTTCTTGGTGGTAACTGTTACAATCAACTCCACCGTGTCTCTTGAATTTACACATTTTCGCTTACGAATGATGAATGCAAGAACTATTGATTTCACCTCTTACACCGACCAACAGCAAAATAATAATTTAGTAAAAGAGGAAATTAAAAGAATTTTCGCACGTAAACTAATCCTAGAAAATGAATTCAAGTATACCTTGAAAAATACACGACAAATGCCTACCCATTTCACCTCCTTATCAAATACATCTATTCGGCGTTTAAGGCTAACAAAAAAAGAAAGCAATGAGCCAGTAGGCTACTTCTCCACTCCGTAGTTTCAATCACTACGTTTCCATGGCCACAAGAAAGCGCATTCTTACGATGCGCTTTGAAATGCGCATCAAAAAACGGCACCTGTTTACAAGACGACAGATCGCGATTAGGGCCAATCCGGTAAGGAATGCGATTCGGCCAGTGTAATCGGAAAACCCTTCCTTCCTGCCCTCCCTTTGGAGAACAGTGAGCAAGTCCCACGCTGCTCTACCACATGCATGTAGTAAACTAGGTCAGCTTAGACCCAAGTAACCAAATGTAATCAAAACTTAGTGGTCTTCCTACTCATGTACGCTTGTTTTCAATTTATTTACCTAAAATTCGAATTGCACCAGCACAAATTACGTGGGCACCGTAACTGTGTCCGCCATCTTTACCAGGCGTTTTCGAACGGCTCAATGCGATTGCAAGTGTTTACATGCACAAAGACGATGCGATACGGATTTTGAAGCCACCTCCGTGAAGCGCATTGGGAGAATGCGCTACGAACGGAGAAAGCGCCACGAATGGGTGTTTACAAGACCAACGGAGGCGACACGGACGCGATGCGCATCGCTCTGAAGCGCTTCGAAGTAGTCATGTAAACGTAGAGAACGTATTGCTGAACCACTATTGCATAATACATATATTGGCTAATATTAACTTTCGACTTATCTCCAGAAATCACCCAAATATCACACAACTTACTGTACCAGAAAATACAATTGATAGAAATTAAAAAAAAAAATCTTTCTACAAAAAATATTGTTTAAAGAATCCCTTCCTCCCTTCCAACCTGCAAATCCACTTATGCCACACAAATTTAGGGGGGGGGGGGGGGAGATGGGGCTTAATGGCGCGGCGACAGCTTGGTCATTAGCGCCAACCTCAGTCACAGTGCAGTGGTCCGGGTTGCCACTGCACCACACATTACAGAGATATTATTCAAACCCCTAATCTAAATCTTGTCATACATCTGTACCTCCTGCAAAAATTGAAAAACACCGGACAGGAAGACAGACTAAATTTAGGGAATAAATCGTGGCCCATAAATCTAACATTAAATTAAATGTTGCTAAAAACTCAGTAGTTCAGCATTGCTTTAATGCAGGTCAAAAAAAGTGCACGTCTCATCACCAACTAAAAACAGGGCACACGCTAGATCTGGATCACTCAACTAGTCTCTTTACAGAAAAACAACAACGGCCATAATTACCTTAGAAACAGTAGTTATGACGTCACAACAACCTCCAGTTCATAACCACATCCTACCAGAGGATAGAAACGAAAAAGAATACGTTCAAATTATTCATAAATTGGTATATCTCAGTACTACTGGAGGACTATTTCCCACATCCTGTCCAAGAGCCACCAGGGTATATTTGAACTCATTCTTCAATGGCTCCTCAATTCGAACCTGCACTTGTAGGGTGAGGTCGTCTTCATTTGGGTATCCTAACGCTGACCTGTTCCGACCAGGAAAGTTTAGGTCACAGTTACTTTTATTCAATTTTAAATATTTTAACATTGTTGGTGTCTTGACAACAGCATAGTTCAAGCGTTTTGATAACATATTTGATTGTACAATGCACCTTTAAATTCTGCCTCGCACTTGACAACGTGGTGCATTAATCTCCGAAACGTTGTGTAATTTTAAATTTTGTACACTTAAAGTGTGTTGCTGTTAAAGTGTTAAAGACTTGTCCAGTGAAAGCGTGTTGATAACTTAACAAGTGTTGATCACACTTGACAACAGGGTGCCTTAATCCCCAAAATGTTGTGTAATTAAAAATGTTGTGAACTTAAAGTGTGTTACAGTTAAAGTGTTAAAGTGTTGTCCAGTGAAAGCGTGTTGATAACTTAACAAGTGTTGGTCACACTTGATAACAGGGTGCCTTAATCCCCAAAATGTTGTGTAATTAAAAATGTTGTGAACTTAAAGTGTGTTGCAGTTAAAGTGTTAAAGTGTTGTCCAGTGAAAGCGTGTTGATAACTTAACAAGTGTTGGTCACACTTGATAACAGGGTGCCTTAATCCCCGAAATGTTGTGTAATTTAAAATTTTGTGCACTTAAAATGCGTTGCAGTTACAGTGTTAAAGTTTTGTACAGTTAAAATTTATTGATATCATTTTTGATTTTACGATGCACCTTTAAAGACCACCTCACCCTGATAACGGTGTGCGGAAACGTTGCATAATTTTAAATTTTGTGCGCTTAAAGTGTGTTGTAATTAAAGTGTGTTGATAACTTTAACAAGTGTTGATCACACTTGATCACACTATGTTCTGTGTTTTGTCAATTGCTTGTGACATTAAAATGGTTCATTGCATAATTTCGGTATGGGAGTGTGATTATCAATTACACATTTGCTGTAAGTTTACAGTACCATTAACTTCATGTAAAAACCAGTTGTCTCTGTGTTTCCTCATTTCACCATTTCTTCATGAAATTACTACGGTGTAATGTAATTCTTCGGTATGGGATTGTAAATATCCATTACCCATTTGGTTTAAGTTAAGGTCACCACTGTTAGTTTCCATTAAAGTCCTGTCAAATTCAGATGCTTCCTTGTTTCCGTGTTTTGTCAGTGACTTGTGAAATTACTATTGTTCGTTGCACAACTCCAGTAAGGGGGTATGAAAATTAATTACACACATTTGGTGTAAGTTTACATTGTTAATGTCCATTAAATTCGCGGAAAATTCAGTTGATCTGTGTTCCGCATTTTACCATTACTTCATAAAATTGCTACGGTGCAATGTATTTCTCTAGTATGGGAGTTCAAATATCAGTTACAGAGATTAGGCTTAAGTTTACGTCACCATTGTTAGTATCTATTAAATTTCTGTAAGCGTCAATTGTTTGTGTTTCCGTGTGTTGTTATATGAAATTACTATGGTTCATTGTAAGACTCCCGTACGGACGAGTGAATACCAATTACACAAATTTGGCGCAAGTTTACAACATACTTATAAGTGTCCATTAAACTCCTGTGCCATTTCAACTGTTTCTGTGTATCTGCATTCGGCCAATGTCTCGTGAAATTGCTACGGTGTACTAGACTTCTATAAGAGATGGTATAATATCAATAAGTTGTCATTTGGATTACGTCTACAGCATTAGTTTTCAAAAAATTCGTGTAAAATCCACTTGAGTAGTATATAAAGTGCCGGATACCACATTGTTTTGGATACGTTTTGTGTTGTTGTTGTAGGTAGCAGTTGGTGCAGGGAAAAAATCTTTGATGTAAAATATCGGAATCTAGAGTCTGTGTTTGACCCCACCCCCCTGAAAAATAACATCAAAGCCTTCCTCATTTTCTCCCGTTGTGCACGCTATTTAGCTATTTTTCCTCGTATTCTCCATTCTGACGTTGTTGGTGTAACATTTTGTGCGTGGAAAAAATCGTTGATACACAGTGGGGGAATCTGGAGTCTGTCTATGACCCCACGACGTCTTTTTGGACAGGTCATCACTATTTTCCCTTATTTTGCCCATTCTCATGTTGTTGTTATAGCATTTGGTGGGGGGAAAAATCTTCCCCTCTTTCAGGTGGATTTCAGACACGTCATCCCTATTTCTCCCAATTTTCCATGTGTTTTTTTTTTTTGTTGATTAAAAAAATTATTTCTCATCTCAGTCGGCTGTGCGTGGTTTTATTTTAGACAAAATTGGTAGCAAATTACATTTATTACGGTTGGTCAAAACGAACTTTACACCCTGCCTGTTTCTCGATTTATACACGACCTCATACACGACGTACATGACACACATGAAGTCACAAATCACGCCCACCACCGACGGGGTATGGTGCAATCGGTGATGTGACGTCACAGACCACGCCCACCACGCGCAAAAAATCGCTATAAACGAGTCGAGCACGAAAGAGTTTGTTATAAGCAGTTTGAGATGTAAAATAATCCGTTATAAACGAATTACCGTCCAAACTCGAGCTGTTTGCCAAGAACATTTAAGCCATGCCTCAATGCTGCAATTGTTTAACCATACGGCGAAATTGTACAACTCTTTTATGTTTTTTATTCACTGCTTGCCTAAAATAAATGCATAACCTTGGAATTTACGTGGAGTCTGTTTTAATTAATTCATTAATTGTACACTTTGCTCAGCATAGATTATCTCAACATCAAAC
Source organism: Lithobius niger (assembly GCA_023313725.1). NCBI lineage: Eukaryota > Metazoa > Arthropoda > Chilopoda > Lithobiomorpha > Lithobiidae > Lithobius > Lithobius niger. Next base: position 69,550 of record JAHWFP010172020.1, read on the forward strand.
TTCGTCTGGTCCCCTCCACCTCGTTCAGCGTTGCCAATCCCGTCCTTTGCTTCACGTTTAGATCTTAAATTTAAGTAATTCGACTTACCCGATTGCAAAGTCCCTACTATTTTCGAAATGAGGAAGTGTTTAGCATTACCAGGTTCGTCAAATCTTAAAAGCAAATTCATGATTAAAACTTACTGTGCGTATATATTTTTAAAAAGAATGTAAGGTAAGCATGTCAAGATAGAACTTAATTTGTATTATTTAAAAAAAAAAGGCATGGTTTTGGTATCATCCTTTAATGTGGAGCGAAAATAAATGCTGAGATCAGTTATTAAGATGATTCGGCCCCATGGTCTTCTTCCTTTAAGGCAGGAACTAAAATGATTTTGTCTGTGTTTTGTCTGTTGAGCCTTAGGGGGGTATCTCGAGGAGTTCCATAGCTAGCTCGATTTATAAGCTAAGTATTGACTTGTGTACCAAATTTCACGGCTTTTAGCTCGATGTGCATGATTATTCGGCATTCTAGCCCATAACAGCTGTACTACACCTGGAGGTCAAACCAATGAATCGATGCTCAAGTTTTATAGCTTAAAATGTAGTCATGAAGAAAGTCTAGGACCTTTTTAACGCTATTTTAATGTGACTAAAATTGTTGTTGTTGCTCTTGTTGGGGAAATTTTGCTCTCACCTGTAAGATCGAACCAAAGAACAGATTTTCAATTTTTGTAGCTCAAAATTGAATATTAAAAAGGCTCTCGTATAACAGTTATTTTAAGGTGATTACAATATTCTGTTCTTTGGTATTTTTGCTGGAACAAGAAAAAATAACAGATATTAGTATTAAAAACACTTCAGCGTATTAAATACAGATGTAATCTTTAAAAAAATTAAAGCTCTAAAGAAACAGGAAAAGAAGCTCCAGCTTGTTGTTTGGGACGCTGGAGATTCTTTTACACATATTAGTGTGACACTCATGGCTTACAGGTCTTTTCTGATATTTGTTCCTTTAGAGCTTTGAGTTTTTAAGGCCCACATTCGTATTTTATACGGTTAAGCGTTTTTAATACTGATCAATTAATACCTGCCCTTTTTTTGGAAAAAAATGGTAGTTTCTTTTACCATTTTAGGTTTTATTGTATGATTACCCTTGTTTTAAGACCTTTCCGTATATCAAATGATAAATCACCCTACCCAATACACACATACAAGGTTTCATATTTCCATCTTTATTATTATAGGAGGGGACCTAGGATTGGTCAAAAATTTTGTAATCTACACAGTTCAGAATGTGAAGCTCTGATAATACCCATTAATGAAATGTATGCAAGGCATTGTCCATTTTGCATTCAACAATGTCTAAGTTTAATGTCAACTGGCCAATTAAACAAATAATTTTAAAAGGCAAAGTAAATAACACAGTTTCTACATTACATATTACAAATAGCGTCGATACATTATACATGATTACTAGAATGTTTTTAAATGGCTCTCATTTGCAAACTTTTCTATATACCTCATCATAAAGCCAACCAATTACCGAGTTATATAGGATGTCCTTTAATTTGTAATAAATTTTGGAAATTCTAAAGAAAATCACTTTAGCCATCAGTGCACAGCGGCAAAACATTTGTCACAGTAGATGGTAGCACATTATTGTTCGAGTCAGGAATTTTAAACTAAGCATAAATTATAGTGAAGCCCAGACACAAAGCACTCTCCTCTGTTCTAGCAAAAGCAATTTTTAAGTCGGGGTTTACAAAGTTTGTTTACAACTGAACATGGTTCTCGTAATGTTAATGTGTTAAAACCTTATATTTGGGAGCCTACACAACTCTTTGCTCAACTTAGGATTTAACCATTTTCGGACAAATTGTTGAATCCGCTAATACTTGTAATATTGCTTAAAAATGTAACTGTAAATAAAATAAAAGTTTTTGGAAAGTTATTAATACAAACATACAAATTCACGGACGCTAAAATGTGACATTTTAACAAAATAAATATTAGATATGTATATATATTGATACAAAATGTTCAAGGCTGAAAGTTAATTCTAACGAAATGATGAAATGGGATAATATATATTTCTATTAGCTTCGTTTCTAATACGTGTAAATAAAGCATTTATAAAAAAAAACGAGTGTAGTTAATCGGGTAATGTTGTTAGTGTTTCAGAGGATAAATTGAAATTTTCTGGATTTTAGTCCCACTTAATCAGTATGATTCCGATACAAAAGTACTTCGAAGCTACATCCCATAGTGTGGTTTAACTGAAGATAAATGCGAATCTATTACTGAGTACTCGTTTGAATTTGGCTTCTGCAATCTAAAACATTGCTCTTCCTTTTTGGTTAATATATAATGGTTAGAGAGCAAAAACCAAGAACATTATTAAGCAATGCCAGAAGGGTGCACCAGCTTCTGCCGCAAATGTTCAAACTATAGCAAAATTGCACAACTCTTATGTTTTTAATTCAGTACTTGCTTAAAGTAAATGCGCAACCATCGAATTTACGTGGAGTCGGTTTGAATTACTTGTACACTTTGCTCAGCATAGATTAGCGCAACATCAAACTTCATCTGGTCCCCTTCATCACGTTCAGCGTTGCCAATCCCGTCCTTTGCTTCACGTTCAGCTCTTAAATTTAAGTAATTCGACTTACCCGATTACAAAGTCCCTACTATTTTCGAAATGAGTAGGTCTTTAGCATTACCAGGTTCGTCAAATCTTAAAAGCAAAATCATGATTAAACTTATTATGCATACATATTCTCAAAAAGAATGTATGGAAAGAATCTCAAGATAGAACTTAATTTGTATCATTTTAAAAAGACATGGTTTTGGGATCATCCCATAATGTGAATCGAAAATAAATTGCGACATCAGGATTAAGTTGATTCGGCCGCATGGTCTTCTTCTTCTTTTACGGAAGGAACTAAAATGATTTTGCCTGTGTTTTTTCTGTTGAGCAATCGTTGCGTAGCTTCTACAATCTGCAACAAAATTCACAAAATCATAAGGTGAATGATTTGGTCAAACGAATCAGTAAGTAACGACTGACTGTTACTTAATGTTACTTACTAGCACTTTCAGATACTTACTGAGGTGAAATCATTCGATCAAACATTAATTATCACCTTACGAGAATCCGAGCAAGCACATAAAGCAAACATGTATTTTAGGTCAGTGATCATTCTTGCTTTGTAATCTTCACCAGTTGCTCCAAACATGAAATGTCAAATTAAAAATACTAGACCACATAACCACCATTGACAGATAACCTGCTTAGTGGTGTTGCACTAGTACTATGCAACTTTGGCATGTCAAGGGTGGAGAAAAATGAACGTCGACTAACCCATGCCTCCCAGTAGACCAGTATATCGGGACCTGTTTTGAGATTATTGAATGTTTTGTGTAACTAGTGCCTGCAAAGAGTTTATAGATCCCAACGCATAGTTCGCTACATGCAGTGCTTGACAACCCATCCACTTCCTTCTACTGCAAATTGTTCAATATTAGCAGAATGTTGTCTTGCCAAGAGGCCATCCTTACCCCATTCTGGTCAGGTTGGAATTTAAATAAGCTTTCATAATTTCCGACTTATCCGTTGCTCTTTCGAACAGAACTCATGATATGAGTTGAGCTTTTATGATCATCATTAAGATGTCGGCATTGCTCTAAAGCATTTCAATATTTATCCATGTACTTTTCCAACAAATTCAACGATTCATAGTGCATTTCATCTGTCATAAAATAACTCTTGAAAATAAAGAAGTAGCTGTTGAAAGCATTGTGCATGAGATCAAACCCTCCTAAATCCACACTGAACAGCCTCACCTCGAGGTTGGTATCACCGGTCACCTCTGTCTTGTCTTTCAATTTGTGAATCCTATATGACAAGGCCCTGTTAAATCTGGTATCCTCTATTATAGGCGCGACTAGAAAACTGGTGGTATTTACTAAATGGTTTAAATTTGCCGGCATTTGAAAAATTATTCCTCTGTTCAACCATGGGTTAAGTCCCTTCCACCTTGTTTTACAGCTCCTCCACTTGTGCCATTTATATCCGAGGCCATTGGAGTAAGTCCCACCGTACGATTTTTAGGTTACCTTATATTTTCCTTTTTGGTGCCTTTCATGCCTCCGTTTATATTCCTTGTCCTTGAACGTCTTCTCGCAGCATTGTCATGGCAAAATAACCTAGTCAAACATTGGAAGGTCGCGTTTTTCTTCTTCTTCAATCATCGTTGTGTCTTTTTTTTTTTTCATTTACAGTGGCAAGACCGTATATTCATTCATTGGAAGAACATTAGACGAATTTGAAATACTGGTATGAAACGTAGCTTTTTCCAAAACCAGGAAATACTTCACGGGTTTTGCAGTGTGGTTTTCTCAAACATAGGCATATTTCCATCGCATTGGTCGTTGTGCGCCACACATTCATTGTTGATTGAGAAGTTTCAGCACTTTTTGCTGATAAGATAGAGTAACAGCCAGTTTCGTGCACAAATAAAACCACACTACGTTTCGGGAGGACAACCTCCCGTCTTCAGGTAAAAATAAATACTAAAACATTTTGAAATTCATGGCAGTATCTGCCGAGTCACCGAGTCTATAAAAACAAACCATTCAGGCATGGTCAAGGGCTAAAACATTAAAATTATTAAAAATATAAAAAATAAAACATACCAAATGATACCAAAAGATACACCATGCTATTAGATGGATGCCCGGAAGTAGAGGCTAGTAGATGGGCGCCCATCTAATAGCATGGTGTATCTTTTGGTATCATTTGGTATGTTTTATTTTTAATATTTTTAATAATTTTAATGTTTTAGGCCTTGACCATGCCTGAATGGTTTGTTTTTATAGACTCGGTGACTCGGCAGATACTGCCATGAATTTCAAAATGTTTTAGTATTTATTTTTACCTGAAGACGGGAGGTTGTCCTCCCGAAACATAGTGTGGTTTTATTTGTGCACGAAACTGCCTGTTACTCTTATCTTATCTTAAACATTCATTGTAGCAAGAAACAAGTCATCCACAATCGTGGCAATAAAATTATCATGCAAGGCTTCTACAAATGAATTTCCACCACTTCTCACGAGAAGAAAGTCAACTTTGCATTTCTTGCATGGGACCTTCAAACTACCTCACACTCAGCAGCCATGACTGATATTAAGTCCTGCAGTTTTATCCGTGCCTTTTATACCCACCATTTGCTGTACTAGATGGCCCTTCCGGTTGTATTGATGACTCTCACCTTGCGACCCACCTTCCGAGCGAATGTCAGTATCAAGTAAAATATTAGTGCTTATTCGTTGCCTCCAAAAAAGATCCAACTTTTGGATACATACTGTCCTGCAATAATTTTTTCCACTATAAAAAAGCTCGGAGAAGGAATTATGGGAATTGTAAAAAAAAAACTGTAAAAAAGCTTGTAGGGGCAGAGTAAAAACATCAAAAAGCAGGGGTTTATTGAAGGGTTGCTTTATCCAAAAGGTTGCTTTGCACCAAATATCCAAACCATGCGCAATGGCTGTTTGCCGTGACGTCACCATGAGTTAGCCAATGACGAACGAGAACGATGGCTGTTTGGCCATCTGATTGGACTGGCCCAGTCACGTGATATCCACGTCACAGCAAACAGCATGGCGTGTGGTATAACTACTAGCCAGCTGAAATGAATGATACGCCAGGGGCGAGGTCTGAGATGATGCCAGATTGAGAAACAATCTACCTCAACTACAAGTCGAACCTTGACCAGTCCGTTAGAAAAAATTTTGCTCACAAATAGACCAAATTAAAAATTCCCAAAATGTCATGAGGGCCAAAATTATCCCAAACATGTCATGGTCCTCAGTACCTAAGGTTTTCAAATGTTTGATTTAGAATGGCGTTGATTTGCCCCCACTTGATCTCAGATCGTGGCCTGCATTTTCCAATTGGTTCCTACGGGCCACAAGACAGTCACAATTTGGGGCTTGTAATTTTTTAACCTCTGGACTGGATGGGGCACAAAATGGTCACAAACCATGACTTAATTAACTTGGTTACAGTTAGGGACGTGACCAACTTGGCTTCAGTATGACACCACTTGGTCACTATTGGTGGCATAAGAATGGACCCCAGCTTGCTCATACAAGACTCTCCCACTTGGTCATCGATTGGGGCTTAAACTAGATCCTTTGACCCTACTTGGTCACAAACTGTGACTTAAAAATATTAAAACTTTGTTACACAAGTTAAAAAATATGGTTTCTAATTTTAAAACCTTAAAAAATAAAAAAAAATATTTCCAAGCCACAATGTCACGCATGTATTCTTTTGTGCAGGGATGCTGACTACTAAAAAAATAAAATTCTGAATTGTGGAAGCCCGCTGAATTTATTTACACCAAAGAAAAGTTAAAAATTTTCCCAAAATCTTTTTATAACTGAGAATAGGGTTTTGGATCCATGAAATTGGGCTCTAGTTTACATTTTATTTAGGACTTGGCCAGCCTGTAACCCTATAGAAAAAAAACTCACTTTATAACTGTTAGTGGTAAGGTCTTTTGAAACCCAATGCCTTCGGCAACTAAACACCATCTTTAAACTAAATAGCCATCAGAAATTCGTATACAAATTATAAAATACTGGCATAACACTACAAAAATATAATTTGTAGAATGGATTGTAATTCGAAGTTAGTTCTAGTTGCTAAAAAAAATTGTGACGCGTGTTGATTGAATTCGTCTATCAACTTAAATCGTTTATGGTAGTGTTTCGTGTGCTTAGCATTCACAATTTTTTCGGATTTTTTTTTTAAATGGCCTAACTGTTAGCAGTAAAAATATGGGACCAAATATGAAGAAAAATTTCTGCTCATTTATGCGCATATTATGAATTATAAGCTGGAAAGCATAACACATAACGAAACCATGTTGTAAAAAGCCATACAATGGCAAGTTATCAGTAGTGCAACCATAACCCTTTATCAAACAACTTTATTTTTTTTCACCATCCAACTTTATGCGCATGTGACTGACTAAAACTTTAAAAAAAAAAGTCTTGTAGAGATCAACCAAAGTTCTGGCAGCCTAAGAGTTAAATGTTACAACTAACAACTACATCCGAGTCCGTTGTTTTTTGTTCAAATTTTCAATCTTTAGTTTAGTTAAACTATTAGTTTGTTTAATTATAGATGTATTGAAATTATCAGGTGCACAATGGGCTGTTATACTGTATATAGTATATGGTGTAATGTAGCAAGCTTAGGGAATGGTACCGGACATGAGAATAATATCACACAATTCAAATACCGACTGTCACTTTTGTGTTTCTTTTGGCTGTGGTCAAGGGACTAGCTATCGTTTTTTTGGCACATATTGGGACCAATAAAGGGCTGGACTAACCACAACTTGGGTGAGTTTCTGACAAACGAGTTTTGACCCATTATACCCACAGACTGAGGACAAAAATGGATCAATTAGAAGAATCTGCTGAACTGTGGAACCTTGTTGGTCACGAATTGGCACCAAACGTTAAGTCATGAAGGCCTCAATTGGTCCCATATGTTACACAAGAAAATGTACTTGGGACCAACTATTGAGTCTATTTCAGAACCCACAAAGATCCCATATTGACCTCTCTTGTGCCCAAATGTTTGTGTTAGGGTTGAGTTTCATGATTAGTGGTCTTACTGCTTCCTACTATAGTCACAAACCCAGGCTTCTACCAGTCCATTTAAATAATTCGCCACCTGAATTCGCTTCCCTGCTACTTTAAGTTGCAGGAAAACTGCCTGCTTACTAAAATGTGAGTTACATTAAAATATGGTTTTCTCACCTGTTCAAAGTTCCACACTGAATCAATCTTTGGCTTTACTGCTCCTTTTTCGTACAAATTGAAGATATCATCCATTGCTTCCTTAATGCGGCTGTAATTAGTTTTTTGTACGGCACTGACGCCTAAGCCACACACAGCAACACTCGAATCGACCAATTTGAGAACAGAAATGTTTTTTAACCCCCACCAAAGTTTCAACAAAGACCAAATATTGCGTGAAGAACTTGTCATTGCAGATGCTGCACCTGTAAAGTTGAAGAACATAAAACTGTCACCGTATTTTCACCAAACTTTCACCAACTGTCACCATACAGTAACTAAACGTATTTATAAAACTGGAACATTGTGGCGGACACCTGTCAGAGCCATAGTCATCAATCGCTGTTTGGTGCTTGGGGTCACAGTGACAAAGGGGGTTGGTTGACAATATGGCAGAACGTCCGATCTTCAGAGAGGATCAACCCGTAAAGCAATTAACATGACAT
>JAHWFP010172021.1:0-22292 GCA_023313725.1 Lithobius niger
ATAGTTAATAGAGAAAATAATCGCTTGCGGTAAAGCAATCAAGGAACCTCCCTTTCCATTGTAAGAAGGCAGCTCCATAAAGTAGCAATATGCGAAGTGTTTAACAGCCTAACTGAAAAGATAACCTATCGCATTCTGCCTAAATAATTGGCCCATATTCCGTCAGATAAATACAGAAAAAACACGTTGCAAAGAAGATGTCCGCCCCCTCTCCGTTTACTGCTATTGTTCACCGAAAATCCGACATGGTAATCCTTGGTCATCCAAAACTTGGTAATCTTTGGTAATCCTTGGTAATCCTTAGTAATCCTTGGTAATCTTTGGTAATCCTTAGTAATCCTGGGAAAGGCATGTGATTAATGTTATAATTGGGTAAAGTTGCTTAGTAAAGAGTAAAAATCATTCAAATTGCGTAATTAAATTCATTATTAAAGAAGATTTAAAAAAAATCAAATTTAATTCGAGACCACTTTAAATTGCACACTCAATGCTTGGTTAGTCCGCAGTTTATTAGCGTTAAAAAACTTCAGTTGACATGTATGAACAAATATTGGTGTTTAATGGCGTTTATTGATTGATTGGCAGTAATAGTACTTTGGTAGAAAATTATCAACTTTTAGTATGTGTTGGTCGCCAGAGAGAATCGCCCAATGCTTCATTTCTTTGTCAGGGTATAGCCGAGCAGTCCGCTGGCGCACAGGGTGAAACTTGATACAGCCTATAGCTTAGGCAAAGATGGTGTTTGAAATTCCCGCAAAAAGGCAGCACGTGACGGCGTCTGAGCCGAGAGCTTGGAGGCTGATCTTTTTCCCCTCTCTCCTAGTGACCAACATTTTATGTTTGAATTCCTTGACTGTGCAAGAAATTAAATATAGTTATGAGTAATTAAAAATAAATTAAGGGTAATTAAACGATCATTGTGTAAAATAAAAAATAAATTAACGTGCCGATATTTGAGGCATAACTTTGTTAAAGCCCCCATGCGTTGTAAATTAAAGCCGAATGCATTGAAGTTCAGAATTAGTAGAGAAAGGATTGGCCGTGCTTCCCTGTAATACAACGCCGCATCACAGCAAAGTGCGTATGTGTTGCAATGCTGACACAGATCACTAGTTGAGTTGTTAACTTGACAAAAAGGTAGAAAAGAAAGATGTGGTGATGCAGTTTGCTTCCTTGGTGAATATTTAGCGACATTATTTGTTTTGAAATGTATATGTGTTACTGTAGAAAACATTATTTAGGCCTACATGAATTTTCAGTGCTAATTATTGGTAAACAACGTTTTGATAAACAACGGTAAATTTTGGTAAAATTTACCAGTTGTTTCTTTTGGTATTTTGGTAATAGTGTATACACCGACACGATTTCTTCGGAGGAACAAGTATATTAAATTGTTGTAACAATCAATCCGCAGTACTTAGACAGGAGGTTCCATTCTAGTACCGAATCTGGCCAGTGAAAGAACAGGTAAGCAGGTACAAGAGTAAATAAATTATTATTATTGTGTGGGCGTGGTAGTGTTTCACCCCCGAAGGACACTAGTTTGCGGACAACAATCGCCGCAACCACCGCAAACCTACTGCAATTTGGCGCAGTCGACTAGGATAAAGGATTGGTTGCAACAATTTATAGGATTTGAAAATAGTTTAAGTACCAGTAAATTTGTAAACAAATAATTAAATAAGTAAAGAGTGCATAAGCGCCAAATCGCAACAATTTGGTGTGGTTAACAACAGGATAAAAAAAAAGGGTTTCAAAGTGTTTAACGAGCGTTAACCACTCCTGGTCATCTGCCCGAAGCCCTAAGGCAACAACAGGATAAAGGTTTAGTTGCAACAATTTGACAGTTAAACAGAGTGATTTTGGTAAATTTTGTACGTAGGACGATTTTGGTGCATTTTGAACAAAGCGCAGGTGTAAAGAGTGTTTATATTGTTGAAAAAGTGATACCGACGTCTGCGGCAAACACCGGTTCTCGTCAGATCTCCGGCATTGGGCTGAATTGATACTTGGGTGGGTGACCGCCTGGGAATCTGGCAGTTGCAGACATAGGGCCTTAGGGCTTCGGGCAGATGACTAGGAGTGGTTAACGCTCGTTAAACCCTTTAACCCAACGTTGATAAATTTGTGTTTTTTGGTTGCTTTGTGCGTGGTTTGCGTCCGGGCGTAAGTCACGACCCAGACCCCGAACACAAAGAAAATTTTTTTTGTCTTGCCTTCATGCCTATTTGGTTGCCAGTTGCTTTCAACTAAATTAGTTTAATTTGTGAATGTGATTTCTTTTTGGGGAACACTTTGACACTTTGTGAAATGATTATCACGTTTAGTGATTTTGTGCGACGAGCATGGTTTTGCTCCGATGGTTTTGCTTACCACAGGTTTCCGCAGCGATATTTTCGCAACAACGCGAGTACAACATTCATATTCGTGTAGCATTTCCATTCTTGCGGTAGCTTAACGTTTTGGTTTTGTCTCGTTGGCAACAAAGGGAAAATCAGTGCCGTTCACTAATCACTATTTCAATTTAGTCATTGCATATTCATATGTTGCATATTCATATGCATATTCATATGTTGCATTCATATATTGCGTATTTTAGTCATTGCATATTCATGTGTAAAATTTAATCTTTTGATTTTCCATTTTTTTTCATTGTGTTAACCTTTTGTAATCCAAATTTTTGAATTTTTTTTTGTGTGAACGATACATTAATCTTTTGAAACAAAAAGCCTATTTAGTTTTTTTTTTAATTGTTTTGTATCTTAATAGGCTACGTGTGTTACCTGTGTTCAACATTTGGGGCCTACATTTATCTTTGAATTTGGATTTTTTTTTTTGCTGTCGTGTTGCTTTGTTGCGAACTTTAAGCGACGGCGCAGAAATAGGCCTAGATCCTTTGTTTAACATCACAATAAGTAATCATTGTTGAGTGTATTGAAGCCGTACGTGTTTACAATTATCGTTGTGAACGATTAACAGCGCTAATTTTTTTACGGCAAAGTGTAGTGTTTCAGTTTGAAAATTGTTCGGTGTTTTGAAACTTTGGTGCTTCTTTGAGTTAGTCGGAGGCGCTGAGTACGTGCGTCGGCTCCTTGACTCAGCAGGGTCCTTTGTTCTCGACTCTTGTACACTGAGACATACTACCGCTTTTGACTTCTGAAATCCGAACTGAGACAACAGTTTATTATTTAATATTGGTTAACAACGTAGTGCAGTACCACCGCATTGAATTTTTTTTTTTTTTTTTTTTTTTTTCGTTTGGTTATTTTGAAGTATATATGCCTGGCTTACAGCACTGGATTTGAATTTTTTTTTATTTGTGTCATTACTTTTGGTGTAAAATTTTCATATGTTCGATCTCATTGGTTCGGTCCCAATTTACAACGGGACAGAGAGTCGTTTAGAATTAGAGGAATTTTTCCAATAATTGCTGTATCGCACTTTTTCCAATTGAATCATTTGAGACGAATCACAGATTTTCAGTTGATAAAGCAGGCTTTGAGACAAAGATTTTTACCTAATTTGCGATTTAAGTGCTACGGTTTCATTTGTACGAGTTTATTCCATTGTGCTACAGTATAGGAGGAAAGAGAGAATTTGATTTGTTTGTGGGATTGCTTGAAATAGCAGCCGATTTTGTAAGTTGGTCCGAGACTCAAAAGTATTTTATGTGCCGTACAAAGCTGCGTGGCAAATCTGCCGCAGTTGGCCTTTATGCAGCTGAATATCGTATGCTAATATCTGCATTACATTGGTACTTTGTTGCCAGCACACGTTGAACAGCGCTATTGTTTTGAGTCATCGTTGGGCCCATCCACAATTGATTTGAATTTTTTTTTGGTCCCCCCTCTTCTCCTCCAACTCGATTCCGTAATATTCATTGTTTTGTTCACATCCAATTTTGTTGTCGGGCAGATGACCAGGAGTGGTTAACGCTCGTTAAACCCTTTAACCCTTTTTTTTTTAATTTTGTTGTCATTGCTTGACGGTACTAACCATCACCATCGTTAGTTTTCATTGTTCGTTTTTGTTTGGATATTTCATTGTTGAGCTGCAACTATGGCACCCCCAGGGTAAGCCGGGTAGCTAACATTAATACCTAATTATTCCGGAGATGAGACTCGAGTCGGAATTCAAGAATTCTTTGAGGCTATTGATAACATCGCAACATTAACTAACTGGTCGGAGGAAATCAAACTTGCAGTCTGTAAAAGCAAATTAAAGGATGAAGCATCTCGATTTCTCCGTGACAGTGAATCAACAAGGGCGTAGGTAACTTTAAATGATTTTGAAGCCGTACTAGTGGGACATTTTAAACCTGACGGGCCCACAGGTGTCAAATGAGCAATTTTTTTGGAAATGAGTCAACGAGAAAAAGAAAACGCCAGACGGGAAATTGTTGGCCTTGACAAAAACCAAGATAGCCTTATCTTAACGCAGTATATAAAGACCTTAAAGGCAACAATTAGACATCCGGTCATATAAAAAAATCCACAAACTTTAAGAGAAGCAATGCTGAACGCATGCCTCGAAGAAGATGCCCTGGAAATAATGTCAGATCGTCCTCGAAACGCCATAGTAAGAAGAGTAACAGTTGAAGATCAAGACGAGGAGGAACCCAGTTTTCATATTGATTTGGGAAGCAATTCACTTGCCAAAACTATTTTGGACCGCCTTGACAAACTATATCATAAAAATGAAAAGGTTAAGATCGTAAAAGAAAAGGCCCCAGATTATTCTAAGCAAGAGGAACAGGTTATGCAAAAGTTAGCAGCCAGTGCAAAAGTACACCAGCCAGTTCCTCCCCCCCCCCCCCCCCCCCACAGTTCCCTCAAACCCAGTGGTTAGCACAGAGGGTTGCCCCGTCTTCCTCCTCTATTGATTCCATCAGTGAAATGTTTAGAAAACGTGAGGATAGATTATTCGAAAGACTTGAAAAGAGATTAGACCAAATAGAAGATGATGTAAGAGCTGGTTTTGTTCAGAGAGAGCCCCATTGGGAGATGGACCCCTCACCAGTACGTTATGGTGATAGACCGTCTGTGTATAGTGTACAGAGAACCTCCTTTGTCCAGACGTTCGTACGGTCCTTTTTTTGTTTGTTCCCGGGAAGGTCACGTGGCAGCTGAGTGCCCCCAAAGAGTAAGTTTTTACCCATTCCCAAAAATAGACATAATTTCGTGCGATATCCCAACACCAGTGCGACAGAAGACCAAATTGGGCAGAAATGGGAACAACCAGCAGCGTAGAAGAAAGTATTGCGTGCCAGTTGAAAGACCACCACAGCAGTATGTACAGGCAAATTATGGATTCGAATTCGAAGCATGTGATGAAGTGTATTATGATAGAGCTAATCCTTTAAACGATCAGGGCCCCGTATGAAGATGTTGGCACGCATGGGACGCCCTAAGGACAGCCAACCTAAACCAGTGAAAATGGACCAAGCAAACGCCAGTGCAAGTGAGAAAAAGTTGATTCCAGCAATTAAGATGCCAGTTGTTATCGGAAATATGTACGGCATTGAGGTGCGATTTTTGTTTTTGTTTTTGTTCAAGTTTAAACGTCCTGAGTCCTTCCGTGGTAAAGAAATTACAACAAATCCCTGGTGTCAATATTTGTAAAAAGCTTACTGACATACGAGCTAAAACTGTGTCAAACGAGGCTTATCCCTTGAATGGGAAGTACTGGATTCCAACTAATTTGGACACAGCTTGTGTCATGCTTCCCTATTATGTGCCTATAAAAGAAATATCAGAAAGTCATGATGCAGTTCTGGGAATGCCAATGTTAGATGCTATGGGAATTGAATTTAGTCTTAGCCGAGGAGAATTGTATAGCACTCGTTATGGTATTACGCTTAAATTAGTTGATCCTGGAATTTGGGTGACGGAGATTATGTCAGATGTGAAGATCGTAGTGCCTCCGTATGAAGAGGACCAAGATAATGAAGTTTCGAGCTCCAACAGTTCAGAGAATTTCTGGAAAAATGAAGACATGCACCTGCTGTATATGTTTGGCACCGATAAGCATGAAGAAACACCAGTAAGTCAGTTAACATCTAGAAGAGATTTGATCATGAGTCCTCTTGCACAAGAAAGTAGGCCTAAGCTATCAAAGCTCTCCCGTGAGTTACAAAAGGAAAGAACTTGTTTTAAATCCGAAGCTACAAAGACAGGTAAGGCAACATTAGGAAAAAATCGATAAGAAAGCATGGCCAATCATGGTAAAGTGAAAGGCAGTCGGAAGGACCGACCTACATCTAAGACAGGTGCTGTGATCAGACCACCACGTAAGCCACCTGAAGACCGCTATGAGAAGACAAAAGAAACGCCCGACTAGCGAGTGCAGAGGCGACGACGCCTAAATATGCCGAGAATGAAAGAAAGAGATCAAGATAGCACGAGAGATCCATCTGTTTACGACCAAGATGAATGTGTTTATCCGGGAGTCCATCCCCCTGTTCAAGCTCCTGTACCAAGAAGATCAGACCGTTTGCGTCATAAATCACGCAAATCATATCGCTGGGGCCCATTCCCTTATGAGAATCCTCCCCATAGGAGAGTTCATGGCCGAAGGAGATCTTTGCCACCATTAATTGAACGACCGGGCGTTGATTTAATGTGTTACGGTGATCCCAATGATGAAAGGAAAAGTGTAATCAGTCAGCATTCTGAAAATCGAATCACAGGTTTTCTCGCACCAGACACCAACACTGAGCTGACACCCAAAAGCGCAAATTCATCTGGAAGTTATGGATCTCCAACTCCATCATGATATCAATGCTTTGAAGACTTTGTATTTGATAGACAACCGGAATAAGACATGTATTGACAACTGATTTTGACTTAGACATTAGAAGATCAAAAGGGTTAAGGCAGACGTATGGATATGTCTGAAAAAAGGGGCTAATCGGCGATCTTTTTCCCAACCTCAGCCGTAGGAATGAAAAGATGTAAAAGTCTTGCTGAAAGTTACAGATAGTGATATTCTTGAAAGAAATATCGTTGAAAGCTAGTAGAAGAAGTAGAAGAAAGAGATTAGAGGCAGGTAGGAGACCTGAAAGAATGGAAACCGACGCCATTCTGCCATTCCTTTAGTCGAGGCAACGTGAGTCACGAAACGTTTGCTAATTACATAACAGTGCTCCATAGAAGTTTAAGAAAGGTGACAAAGGTCAAGGTTGGACAAAGAGAAGGTCCGAAAAGATGGTGGTCCGATGCCCATCTTACCGATCCCGAGTCGAAGTGTTGCATCTCTAGAGGTGTATGCAGTAGGTCAGAGGCAAGTAAGGGTTACCTGAAAGAGGAAAATCCGACTCCCTCTATACCGTTCGTCGAAGTCGAGGGTAATGTGTGGGCAGTCATCTTACCTTGCAAATTAATGATATCATGGTTATATAAGTCGAGGCAGTGCGTGGGCAGTCCGCTTGTCTTGCGATCGAAGGTAGTGCGTGGGCAGTCCACTTGCCTTGCGAATTATTGATATCATTGTTGCATTCATAAAAGGGCAGTGCGTGGGTAGTCCGCTTGTCTTTAGAGAGTTGTTGAGGGCAGTGTGTGGGCAGTCCGCTTGCCTTGAGATAGTTGTTGAGGGCAGTGCATGGGCAGTCATCTTGCCTTTAGAGAGTTGTTGAGGGCAGTGCGTGGGCAGTCCGCTTGCCTTGAGAGTTGTTGTTGAGGGTAGTGCGTGGGCAGTCCGCTTACCTTGCGAATGAATGAATCTGGTTTGGTTTTATCCTAGGAGAAATCTTCCAGACTCTGGTTTTAATATTTCCTTGAGGTGGGATGGAAAGACCAAAGTCACCCCCTTCCCCTTCCTCTTGTGAAATCTTGAAAATGTAGATCGTAGAATTGCATGCTATTAGATTAGAAACCTAGAATAGCTTGAGCGAGTATTGCAGCGAAGCAAAAGGGTTGCTTTTCATGCCAACATTGAGAGAAGGCCAATATTGCGCTGCAATGAAGCCAAACTAAGACCATATGGCAAATGAGTGTTTTGTGACTTGGTTGCAGGACCGAGTAATGTCACTTTGTGTGACGACTGTGTGAGAAACAATAACTGCAAATAATTGATAGCCATAGTAATAGTAAAGTAGTAATAATAGTAGAATAGTTATCAACTAGTTAGTCTTGGAGAAAATTAAGCGTGTAATTTCATATAAATTTTAAGTTAAGCACCATTGTTTTGAGTGCAGAGTTTTGGCATAGGACAGTTTGAACCCCCAAATTTTGGCATAAAATTAGGTTAGATAACATTTTAAGTCCACTTTGGTGGTGGGTGATGGCGGTAGAGAGAGAGATTTTGTTGTGACAGATTTGTTTTTTTTTTTGCTTGCCCCCCCCCTTCCCTCCAAAGGTTTTGCATGTTTAGTTTGTTTTGTTGTTTTCGGGCACAACTGTGTAAGTATTTTGGTGTTTGTTTGACATTGGCTGTTGTGAGCTGGACTTGCAACAGAGAAAGGTTTGATCATTGTTCACATGCGCTTGGAACAGTGATGTGTGTTTATGTTGTTGTGGGTGTGTTGTGCTGGTTTACAGTCATCCATGGAGACTGGTGGACCAGGACAGTGTACCTGTAGCTAGGGCACCGAATGCAGTACAGTACACCAAATGAATGTCCCCGTTTGTCATTCGAAAGTTATTCCAAATTATTTTGTTTTCTGATTTAAAGGAAAAATCCTTAACCTTTTTTTTTGAAAATTCAAAATTTGAACCAATACTACAAGAAAGAACTGACTGAATTGATTCGTAGATGTTATGTTATTCAACCAATATTAACCAGTATAATCATGTTTTTTATTTGAATTAGATTAGCCTTTGTTTGTAAATTAATAATCCAAAAGTTGCTTTAATGAAACAGTGAAAAACTACGCAAAAATAGGAAAATTAGACAAAAGTACAAGTCGAAAAAATAAAGTAAGCAAAAGATAAGGTAAACCAAGTAAATTTCCGGTTTTTTTTTAAATTAGTATTTTGATTAGTTAGTAGCTTATGTATAATCTTTTGGTAGAAATCTTCTTGAAAAGTATGAACTGTGGGAAAGAAGGGATTGAATGTTAATTTCTTCAAATTAATAGACTTCCAATTGTCGATATGCGTGTGTGCTTGTTGCTCTTGTTTTCTACCTTTCCTGAGATTCCTGGGAAGTGAGACTTGCCCATGATGCCGAGATGCTGGAAGAGTGTTGGAAAGATGTTGGAGAAGATCTGGATTTTTGATCGAGCTGGATATTGTATTGTTGGCCAGTGATGTGGAATCCAAGCCAAAGCGAAGAAATAGTCCGCTCGAGGTGGTGGGGATTGTGGCATGCTGCCACCTGCATGGTGCGACGCCAGTTGAGTGAAAAATAAAACAAGTTGTGCTGTAAAATAAAGGTGTTTCTGTTTTTTTAGTCAATCCTGTAGTAAAACGCTGTTGCACGTGTTTCAGGTAAAACGTTAAAAAACGTTTTTATGTGTGTCAGAAGGTGTTTATTTTAAAACACTTGTTTGAACTGGGTACTAAACATTTAATAATGAGCAGGATAAGTGGGCCGGCCAACTTATCCTGCCCACTTATCCGGCCTACTTATGAAGAATGCATTAGCAACATAGAAAGCATTGTTGAACTGGGCTGATACGGGATTTAGCAACGATTTTACAACAAAGAAAAAGGAAAAAGTATGGTCATAAGTCTACTTTTCCAAACTTTGCTTTACGTTGGGTCTTCTTTGCCCCTCCCCCATCCTCCACGGTAACCTGAACCTATTTATTCTTCCTGCATATTTCTCTTTGTGATACAGTTTTCCAACATTAAATCAAATCCAAACGTCGCAAAAGCTATTATACGGTAATTTTTCCAAGTGTCAAGTATTAAAAAAAAATGACAAGGGTATTATGGGTAAAGAAAGTTCTAGAAGGTTCTAGAGGCAGGAACCTGAAATAAAATTAGAAGGCATAGATATTGTAACTATGGAAAATTAGCCACATAAGACTCTTAAGATTGGCCATTGGCCCCAGCAAACATGCAAGTACAATATTTGCGACATACTCCACATTCTACAACCCGCATGAAGCTCTGAAAATTAGACCTTGGAAATTCTAAACTTGAAACACTAGAGCATTATGGTTATAACACTCTAACCATGTACAATTTTTATTGAAACAGTTGTCTGTAAAGCTGCAAGAAAAACACGTACATCAAAGCACATGTCACTACTATGGGAGTTTAAAACAAATAACTCCCAAATGAATAAGAAATAATGATACACTTCAAAGACGAATTTACCATCAACACCCTGTTCAAATGATTACGAATATCAACCACCTACGTTCCAAGACGACTCTGCACGAAAACTACTAGGTCTGAAGACGACTCTGCGTGAAAACTACTAGGTCCGAAGACGACTCTGCACGAAAACTGTTAGGTCCAAAGAAGATTCTGCACGAAAACTGCTAGGTCCGAAGACAGCAGAAAACTACTAGGTCCGAAGACTATTATGCCCCAAGACGACGACACCGCCCCAAGACGACTATTCAAAACGACTTTAAACAAAAAACGAATACAGCTGACATATGATACATGCCTTCAAGTACAGACTTGCGACCACAAATAACGATGCACCTCGGAAACAGCAAACAAGTCATGGTTTAAGACAACCAAAACTACTAGAATGACTCACCAAAATTCGACTCACCTCGCCAAATCTAAAATTTAGTTAGTTCTGAAAGCCTAAATTGAAGTTGATTATGGGGGAAAAAATCGACGTAGATACTATAGCTCTTTATCAGCATACCAACACGTAACACAAAATTGCATGAGTATTGTTAAGCCAACTGTTGTTCCGTAGAACAACCCGTAAAAATTGAATATTTCTATAAGGTAACCCAAACGTCAAAGCAAAGTTTCCCTTCACTAAACACCCAAAATTCTAAAATAGCCTTAACAGCAAAACTAAGCTTAGAATAAAAATTTGTCCGAAGTAAAAACGTTTTTGTTTTACCTCCTAAGTTTGAAAAACCAAAAACTTAAAATGGGCCTAAAAATAGGCTTAACGTTTTAAACCCTAAAACCGGATTCCTAAGACCCTTCTGTACATCCCTACCAAATTTAAGCAAGGTCGAAGCACGTAAGGTTTAATTAGTAGCAATGGCTAAGCCCGGGCCTTAAGTTCCATTGTTTGGGTTTTTTTTTTCTTCTAGAGAGTGTCCTTTAGGGTTTATGTTAACGGGAATAGGGTTTGTAGGGTCCTTTGAGTTTTTTTTTTTTTTTGCGTTTTTTAGAGTTTTGTTAAGCCCACTTCAGGGTTTCGTTTTTGGAGTCGGGACCTTTTTAGGTTTTTGTTTTGATTCATAAAGTGAAACGTGGGTAAACCGAGCAATGGCTAAGCCCGGGCCTTAAGTTCCATTGTTTAAGCTGCCTGACTACTTTTGCTTTGTGCATGAGTTCCTGGTTGTCCGCTTAAAACGATAGACCTACCTCACACACCACCAAGAGCAGGTCCTTCTTCGTCACTTATATACCAGAAGAGCCCATCGTCGTTATTTTAGGCGTAATATTAAGCATTAACATCACAATAACAATTTTGTTGGCAACAGTTTGCAATCCAGCGATCATTTTCTTTTTTCTAGGATTAGTCTTTGAAAACTTTGATCTCATGGAAACAAACTCTCGGTAAACGATTATACAGAATGTGCCATCTGCAGTGTCGCGTCTTATACGATAGTAGTAACACGGTGAGCTTGAGTGTTGAGTAGGCATAAGCTTTGGCAATTTCCAACCTTGAATGCAAGGAAGAAACACAATGGAGCCAACATTGTGAACAGCTAAGAATGACCAGTGAGCAAAAGAATGACGAAAAAAATCAGGTGTTATAATGAATTCGAGAACTGCACCCAGCTATTTAGACTGGACCTCCAATGCATTAGACCACTGCGATAACTTGACACTGTGATCGCTGCTAGCTTCGGTTATGATTATTAACGTCCATTTTACAAGAGACACACTTGAATGGCGCTAGTAATTATCGCCCGTTTTTTATGTCATTTGGGTTTGATCGATAAATTTTAAGTAAACTTTCCACGTACCAAATTCCATGAACACTAACATTAGTTTGCGAATAAAAAAGCCAAATAGTTCTACAATAAAATACACTCAATTCTGCGACCTTCCGAAGGCTAACTATTTGTCTCTTTATTCAAGAAAAGTCAAACATTTATTTTAGTTTAAAGCTTCGCCACACGAATAACGCAGGAAAATAATTCAAAATTTCGTGAAAATCGGTTCAGCTGGTCTAAAGTTGTTGCGTGGGTATGGAAGGAAAACGACCTTAAAGACGCCTGTTCACCATTTGTATTGCATTGCCCATATTCTAAACACAACATCCACGTTCCAGATTATCCGTCATCCAATAGGCCGATGTAGGTCACGTGATCTCGTTTTAGTTATGAAAATCGCGCTGCTGCGAATAGTGTTGTTCCATTTTTAATTTACCGCTACTTTCTGTATATTGCTCGAAGACTCTAGGTGCTGCATCAGAGTTTAAAAGGTGACATGGCGCCTTTAATAGGTCCTTTCACTTTGCGAAATGCCCCTTGAATCTCTTGCTTTTCCTTTCGTAGTTTGAGTTTTTTTCCGAATACAAAATACAAATAAATAAATAAAGACGAAAAAGAAACCCCCGCAAAAATAGAAAGAACACTTGACACTATACTTACTGTAATGCCCACGTCACTTATAAATACACTGTTGTGACATCACCGTGGAGGTGTTGTTGTAACACCCCTATGTTTGAATACGCTAATTGACTAACTAGTATGGCTAGTTAGTCACATGTTTTGTAAATAGTTTAAAACCGATTGCTAGCTAATAAACTAAGGCATTCCCCCATTGTTACTCAAACTGCTGTTTACCATTTCATATCAAGCTAATCGGCGACCAGGGTCTACTATGTAACAATGGCGACGAAACAAACGGTTAAATTAGCATTATATTAAAAGTTCCTTACCTACTCACAGCTCCGCTTCGGTTGTGGGTTATCAAATTTCTAAATTTGGCAAATTAGATTAGTTATATTGGTTAAGATGGACTTAATACTTTTTTTGTTTTGTTTGCTGTGTACAGCAGCTTGGAGTGATTCTGGCAATACTTTCTAATTTTTGTTTTGTTTGCTGTGTACAGCAGCTTGGAGTGATTCTGGCAATTACGAGTTAAGGTCAGAATTAGTATTTACTAATTTTGTGTAATTGTTATTTTGTAATTGCTAACCTGTGAGTATAAGCATTCAACGAATAATTTTACCGTGATCATGTCCTCTGTGACGCGAAGAGGCTGGGTCAACCCCATGACTAGAATGAGGAATACCAGTGGCTAGAAACGCGATCATATTAATCTTTCAATGCTTGTAGTTGTCACTCAACAAGATTATTGTTTGGATAAACTGGTTAAGACTAGTGTCCTTGTTGAATTTTGCTGATTATCACCATACTTTTTTCGTTTTCGTTGTTATAAAACTCGACAATAAATCGGATACAGTATTGTTGTAAGTGTCACTTATTGGTACACTTTTACACTTTCTATGCTATCCTGTCAGCTTTCATATTGTTATAAGTACTTATTGCTACACTTATAACAATGAACAATAACGCCAACCTAAATGTTTTATCACGTAGGCAGAGAGAAGGTCAACAGGACTTTCGCTGCCAAATTTTGACAAATATAGTTTCAAAGAGAAGAACAAAGAACAATACCGAACGGCTTCATAAAATAACGGGCTTGTTTTGTTTAAACGCTAACACGATTCTACATTAGTTTTTCATTTTGGCAACCAACATTTTCAAGAACCTAACGGAAAATTTGATAATTTGAACTCAACATATCACACTCGCTGTGCTGAAAATTTTCACGTAAATATTTAGTTAATGCATCAAATAAGAGTAAACCTAGCCCCCCCCCCCCCCGCCACACATTACCTGCAGCATTAATTAATTTTCACATTACCTGCAGCATTATCCTCGACGTCATCATTATAGAAATCGATTAATTTGAAAACTCCTAGGTCAGGTTCCATATTGAGAACACGGAAGAATGATTCGACAAAGAAACGCACCAGCGTAGTCTTGTGGTTATTGTTGTAATAACATTGTAGCGGCCAACGATTGTTGAACGCCAGGAATTGTTGAACCAAGAAAAATGACATGAACCGCCCCTCGAAAACAGAGCCGTGGAGCTTTTAGCTGCCTTATGTATGCGCAACTTGAGTAGGGGTGAAAGGGATCCAGTTGGGCAAGTCCTGCATGACTACCGGAAACTTACTGACAGAGCACGCTGCCTGCTTGGTGTGGCGGGTAGCGGTGTGTCTACTCTGCTTTCTGTTTCGGGGCACTGTTTTAACATTGGCTGGGCCAAGCCATTTTGCCCGTGGGTCTGGTGCCCGCAGCTGCTGCGGGTCTTTGATAATATCAGTGTTGACTGTGAGGTATATTGTGACGCTTCGTTTGTCTCTGCTACTCAGCAGGGTGGGCTGGGTGTTTGTGTTCCTTCACTCAAGGTGACTCTCAGGAGGAGTATACATGTGGCCACCTCAAGTACGATGTGTGAATTAGCGGCAGTTTCTGTAGCACTTGATGTTGCGATTGACCTGGACTTAACGTCCTTTGCGATTGTGACGGATTCGCTTGCTAGTGTGGGCTGTCTGAGAGATGCGTTTCGGAGCCTTAGTGTTACGGACCCAATAGTCTACACTATTGGCTGGAAGATGTGGACGGCTCTGTGTCGTGGGACTGTTGCTCTGCGCTGGGCGCGTGGGCATGCTGGAGTGGCTGGGAACGAGTTTGCGGATGGACTTGCGCGTGAAGCAGTCACTCATGGTGCACCTCCGGTTTCACAGCTAGTATCTGCAGCCACCATGCGCCCCTTGCTACGCCAGTGGCTCTTGCGGCAATGGCAAGAGGAATGGGTGGCGCATGACAAGGGCAGAACGCTGTTTCGGGTACAGCCTGTCTGTGGTGTGCGTTCTGTCATGCACAAGTTGGGTTATGCTGAGGCAAAAGTGCTTTCGAGACTGAGGACTGGCCACTCCCTTCTGCGTGGCCACCAATTTCGGTTTGCATGGGTGGACACTCCGCTGTGCTCTTTGTGCAAAGTGGAAGTTACGCCAGAGCATTTCATTGCTGTATGTCCCTTGTATGCGAACTCTCGTGTCTCAATAGCCAGGTTTTTTGGAGCGGCTCCAACAGTTGACCAGCTATTGTCGACGGCACCAGCCAACAAGCAAACGTTGTGTCGGCTGCGATGTCTAGCCAGGTTTTGCAAAGCAACAGGAGTAGCGGTCTAGCATTTGCTCTGTGTGATTCTCGCCTTGACCTTGCAGTCTCTTTACGGCGGTCCCATCCAGGCCTCATGTGGTGTGATCAAGTATAGTTTGGTGTGTTCATTGGCAAGGGAAGTGCATTCAAGAGGAGGGGTGGACCCCATGCATCTGTGTGAACAAGTGTTGTGTTTGGTGAGCTCTGTATCGCAGTAAACGGTGATGACCTGACCAAGGAGCTGTGCGTCATGGTTGCCCAGCGGATAGAAAGAGACAATAGTGGTTAGTGGAACAGTGATATGAGGATGTGTGGTTGATTTTCGTGGTATTGATTTGCGGTGGGAATTTGTGGTTGTGGTTTGTGTTTGTGTTGATTTTTTTGGTTTATTTTAGCATTTGTACTTAGGAGCGTACGGTGTAAGACCACGGCTTCTGGGAAATAAATGAAATGAAATGACATGAAACAACTCGAATCCATTCCACAAATTGAAAAAAAGTATTTAAAGAATGGTAATAAATTAGTAGCATACTTTTGCAAGAATGGTCCCTCTATACGTGATTTATTGTGATAGTTTTGCTTCGTCTGCTCTTAAGCCTCGGAAGAACAAAACTATCACAATAAATCACGTATAGAGGGACCATTGTTGCAAAAGTATGCCAATAACCACTACTTATTGTAATTCATGCTAAATGTGTTGTTTGAAGATCACTTGTTAGTTGTTGAACACGCTAATACATTTAATTTGTTAGTAGGCGAGTAAACATGTTAAGTTTTTACGAATTATTTAATTTTCTGAAAACTACTGAGATAAATTTAATAAGCTAGTAAATTTGTAATTGTGTGGGGAACCGAATTTTGTTAATTATTGAATTAACTTGCAGTTAAGAATGGACTTAACTTTGAACTGGTTACATTTAACCTTATGAGAACGGACTCAACTATTTAGTTAAGGCAGGACTTAACTGTGAAGTGCATTTTAGGCTAGTAGGATGGACCAAGCTAATTTTTTTTCTTTCCGTAAAGGCTAACCTAATATGTCTGACTCCAAGCCAAACGGGTTGTTCGAACGTTTCCATCCAGATTTAGACACTTTGTTCAAATACTCGCAGCGTTTAGATTATTTTTAAGGCTAAAAAAATTGCAGACGCTGATCAGCAATGTAGACATATTAATGTCAAACGTGGGTAGAGATATGTTCGACGGAATCATTAATATTCTTGTCCCAGCCGTGCCTAGTGCTACTACTTACGGTGGACTCGTTAAGTAAGTTTTAGAACACGTTGAACCACGTCCTAGTGTTGTATCAGAATCTGAAACATTTGCAGATGAAACCAACAACCAGGTGAGATGATCAGTGAACTTCTTGCGGTATTAAAAACCACAATTAAATACTGTCATTTTGATGCCAGTACAGATGTTAACAAGTAAATGATTCGCAACAGGCTGGTCGGAGGTCAAAAATCAGAATTAATCCAACATTGGCCTTCAAATATAATGCTTGTGTTAAACAAAACAACTGAACTTGCGCTTTTGTTAGAAGCGGTTTAAGTCGACTAAGTCGAAATTAGGAGCGGAATGGCCGCAGCGAATTATGTTACAAAACACAAAGTCAATGGTTCAGGTTTTAAATCTAAATCTAAACCAGAAATCCTTTGTTTTTGCTGCGAAAAATCTGGGCACATCCGCTGTAGATGTAAATATGAAAAGTATTCCTGTGGGCGAAGTCATGAAAAAGGTCATCTGAAGCTGAGTGCCACAAATAAATCTAGTGACGAACGTAGTGACACCTTTAAAAACCGTTCTCAAGGCTAAACTAACAGGAAAACTAAACACAAGTACAGTTATAAAGAGTCAATAAGTTACAGCGGAAGACAGAACTCGTTGTTCCTGAAACCAAGAGTGAAACCAAATTGAGTGAGTCTGAAGTGGATTCAGGTAGTGATTACTTCTTAAACAACTCGTTGAAGACGAATTTTTTAAAATACACCAAGGCAGCAAAGTGGGCACTTGATTGTGTTGTGAACGATGTTCAACTGACTTTCGAAGTTGATAGCGGTTTCTATCTCCTGGTACGAGAAATATTTTCAAAACTGTACCATTACACCATGCTATTTTTCCTTGAACAGATTAATGGAGATGCAGAGCAAGTACTAGGAATTATAAACGTTAAAGTCAAACTGGCCAATCAAACTAAAAATATAGATACATTAGTCCCAAGTTTCGAAAGACCACCGTTAATGGGCAAAGACTGGATTAGCATTTTCAATGTTGACATGACGCAATTTTACTCATTGCAAAATTACAAAATTGCGAGGTGTAATAAAGTTAAAATTGCTAAAACTATAGTTAACACAAAAGACATCGATGCTAAGCATATCTACCATAAGGTCCGTCCAGTACCTTTAGATTTGAAGGACAATGACGATAGTAGTGTAATAGGGTTCGTGTATCAACCGGAAGTGACGTCACAGGGGGTAATGACGTCATAACCCCCACAAAATGGCGTCACTTCCGGTCCAGGACGGTCATGACCGTAGACGACTTTACGTGATGGTAGAGTCCTACAGCGCTTACGCACGTACAAGTGACGTTACAGTGGGGGGTAATGACGTCACAATGGTATCACATCCGGTCCAGCGCCCATAGGACGACTCCCCAAGATGGCCGAGCCCCAATATGGCGACTCTTTACACGCAGAGAGAGGGGGTAATGACGTCACAACCCCTCTTGCAAAATGCTAACTGTTCATGCAATCATCATTACTACTGTTCAATTCTAACCAAACACTAAAAAAAAAAGAGTCAAACCAATATTCACCAACACAAAAACCTTAAGTTTTATTGTTGTATTAAACAAAAAAAGAAAAGGAACTATGTACAATAGGTTCTATTTACAATATATATAAAATAAACAATGGTTAATTACAGAGGTGGTCTAGTCGAATAGTGTAAATACGGAAGTGTATGTATATTGTCATCCAATACAAATAGTTTTCCGTCAAAACATGCTAGTCCGACTTTATTTTGTAGTACGGTAAACAATTCGTGTCGAAAACTGCGAATACAAGCCTGGTTGTAAGAATGGGTTTTGTGTTCAGTTAAACAACATTTATCCTGATGCACTAGTGTGTGTTTAGGCACTTACGTCAGTATCCACGTTTTCATTGTCCGAACTTTGGCCGTCCAATGAGAGACGATGCCGACAATACTAACAATGATTATAACAATATTTTCGTACTTACGCACCCTCCCATGCCATCTCTGTTACGCCCCCAGGCTCCAAACTATAAAAAATATGCAGTTCGTATTGAACTGCACCCATTCGTCCAATTTCATAGCTGGAAGCCTCCCCGTTATCTCGGTATTGATGAATAATCACCCTATGGGATTTAACATGGGGATGAGCGAATTAGCTAGCTAGCTAGCTAACACATTTACAACGTTATTGAGGGTCAGATTTTGCATTGAAAGCAGCTTAGCTGGTATTCCTACAAGAGTTAATTTTTGTCAGGTGGGTCATTGCTCTCGATTTCAACACAATTTAAGCTTTTGTACCGCATTATTATTTTTCCCCAATTACCTGAAATGTGCCCAACTATGTTTCAAGATATAAGACACTGACGCTATGGTGCCGCGCTACAATGGTTTATAACTTCCTCGACATTTGAACTGATGTGATGTTTGTTGTGATGATTGTTGCCTAACTTGGCGCGACACACTAGCGTGTGTCTAGATTCCACGCTTCATTTAACTAAACTTGTATCATAAATTCAATACAGCTTTTCCTGTATGTTTTCCTGGAAGTTTCATTTGTGAAAACAACTGTTGTCAGTGAATGTTGACATGAATGAGTTTTAAATCAGCTTACAAACTAAAGGAGAGTTGTCACAGAATAAAATATATTTTTTTTTTTTAATTTAGCCACAGTAGAGCTAAATCATACAAGCACCTCTTGATGATTCACCACTAGACACTTCAGATTAAGGACGAGCCAATTAATTTTTTTTTGTGTGATAAATTTCTTTTAGCTTTACGCCTGTCTGAAGCAAACTAATGTTTGCATCGATAAACTCATGGGGAAAGTTTCCAAAGGGGGAGAAACGAATAAACGCTAAATACTAACGGCAGTACCACCGACGTCTGTAAAAAAGAAAAAAATTCTTCATTCAGACTGCCCGGGCCGGGGGGGGGGGGGGGGCGGGCGGATGATATACTTTTTTTTTTTTTTTTTTTTTCCATAGTGTATACATTAACCACTACGAAGCCATGGCTCGTGTGTAGTGGGCTTTTCGTTCAAACAAAACTACAAAATCATTATATCTAACAAAAATTAATATAAAGAAACGAGAAAAGGCAAGGAAAAAAAAAGAAAACAACTCATAACACTTTGATTAGAAATATAACTAATATAAAAAATTCATAACACAAGGAACATGATGTTTATAACAGAATAGAGCTGGGAAAATAAAAATAAAAATAAAAACAACACCGGACATTTTTTTTGTATTCACCTTTTTTCTTTCCCTTTTAAATTCTACATTAATTAATTAAACTCTACATTTTAATTAGTAAGTAGCCAGCTTCGTATTTTCCTTTTTAACTCCCCAGTTTTTTCAATTCTCCATATTTCTTTATTAATATTTTTAAAAATTTCTGGAACATAATAGTCTTTAAGTTGCATCCATATTTATTCTGTACAATTGCTGGTTTAATATACGTTGTTTTTGTGTTATATTGTTTTTTGCTGATTTTTTCGTCTCTTTTCATCTTCATTAAGTAGAAATTCTTTACAATTATCACATAATTTCGCAAATGTTCAATTTTTAAAATTTTCATTTTTTTATATATGTCTTCCGATGAAAAACATAATCTTGTGGCAAATAAAATTTTTACAATTTTGTTTTGCAACTTTTATAGTCCGTCTATGTCTTTTTTCTTTGCGAATCCATATAGTTCTATTGCATAAAGTAAATGGGATTTAACCCATGATTCATATACCACATTTTTATTTTCCTTATTCAAAATCTTTTTTAATTCGTATAGTTTTGGCATGATTTGTCGAAGTTTTTTTATTACTGTTTCGATATGTTGCGAAAATTTCCATTCACAGTCAATGTATATTCCTAGGTAAGTTATATTATCCACTTGTTTAAGTTGAATACATTTTTCATTACAATTTTGTTTTATGCAGTCGTCATTATGAAGCCATACTTTTCCAATGCTTTCTTTTTTTGGTCCAATGTACATTATTTTCGTTTTAGGTTCATTAATATATAGTTTATTGTTTTTACACCAGTTTTGCAGAAGGTCAACCTCTTTTTGTATATTGCTTTGTATTTCACTTTTAGTTTCCCCAAACGTAAGTAATAAAATATCATCTGCAAAAAATACAAGAGTTAACTTTCTTTCTTCATTAATATCATTTATATACATCAGGAACAAAATCGGTCCAAGGACGGCTCCCTGTGGAATTCCATTTTTGCTTTCAATGTAATTGCTGTACTCATTTTCTATTTTGACACAACATAGCCTCTCCTCTAAGTAACTTTTCAGTATGTTGCAAAATTTATTATCTAATCCATATTTTTTCAATTTATCTTTCAGACGCTCTCTATTTACTGTATCGAAAGCTTTTTGTAGGTCTATGAAAGTGGCTCCAACACATTTTCCAAAATTTTTAGTGCTTCTGCAACTTTTTCATTGATATTTTTTAATGATTCAATTCTACCTTTGCCCTTTTGGAATCCATACTGTTCTTTACTGATAATGTTCCATTTTGTTAAAAACTGTTGCAGTTGTTGTTCAAAAAACTTTTCAACAAGTTTATTTATAGTTGGTAAAATGGAAAAAAAATGGAAATTGGCCTGTAGTTTTCCATATCATTTTTTTTTACCCTTCTTATAAATAGGCCTAATCACTTGTATTTTTAATTTTTTAGGCCAAGTTTCTGTTTCGATAATTTTATTTGTTAATTTTGTTAGAAATACTGCAGAATTTTCTTTACTTTTTTTTTAATTAATCGTATTTAATTCATATCTACCCACTGCCTTTGAGTCTTTACTTTTTCCTAGAATGTTTATAAAATCTTTCACTTTTGCTTCATTAATGTTTGTGTGTTTTTTTTCTATTTTTATTTTTGTGAGTGTTGATTTTATTCTTGCCTACTTTCCTTTTATATTTCCAGTTTAACCTATCAACTTGCTATTAACACACACTATTAACAAATTTTCGAAAAGGTCTCGTTGAAGCCAGAGCCAGTATTAGCTGGTCCTTTTGAGGGACCTGATTTCGATAACAATCAAAGACAAACCTTCCTGCAAACAGGTGCACATATTAGTGAATTCCCACTACTATTAAGTCATCAATATTATTGCAAAAAAATAAAAAATAAACCAGTGAGATTATATTCAAGTCAAGGTTCGTAAGAGTAAATTTTACTTGTGTTTTTAAATGATGTGTATGGTTCCTAGTGTTCAGCGCCAGGGTTGGTAATGCTTTGTGTTAATAATACGGCTTAAAGTTATTTTCTTGTTGTAAGGATTTTTTTTAATGAACCAGCTTTGTATTCTGTGATGAAAACCATCGACGGTTATTGTTCGTACTGATTTGTTTTAAACATCTTTTAAGATGTGGAACTAGGGTCCAGTGACAACCATTTCTTTCGAAATTCTTAAAAACTTGGATGCGGAAAAGTTGCCTTTTAGCATCACAATCACACACACACACAAATGTTTCACACTGAGGTGCCACAAAGGGCGTTAAGTTTAGTAAAGTTTAACACAGGTGAAATAGCAAAAAAAGGGAAAAATTATTGCATGATTGGTGTAAAATTTAGTTTTAACAATATCTCATAATGATGCTCACAGAGAACTATTTTTGCAACTGCATTGTCGTTATGGGCCAAAATAGGTTAAAAGCCATTTTAATCCAGTTTAAATCTTAAACTAAAGCGCTATTTTTACCAAAAAATAAAATTCCTCATAATTGTGGCGTGCTTATAGAATAGG
>JAHWFP010172022.1:0-13524 GCA_023313725.1 Lithobius niger
AGAGATGCTGATTGCAGGTCTTAAAGGCAAACCCCTAAACACCAATATTTCGGTGAGTTACAGCTCTAGTGAATAGTAGTTCTCCCCCCACCCCATCCAAAAAAAATATGCAAGCCATAAAAAGAATTAAGAAACACAAGAAAACCCTATCGTTTTTTTAGCTTAGCTCGTTAACCACTGACTATAGGAGAAAAACTGTGTCGGGTTTGTTTGCAGGTTCTCCCCTTTTGTTAGTTGGTGGCGCTGTGGTTACTAAGTCGTTCCGGATTGCCGAATAGCCTAGTTTTCTGAACGTCCCCTCCCTATTCCATAGGTAGACTCAACTCTGCCCATGTTGCATATATGTCTCAGTAGGGCTTTTTGTTCTTTTTTTTTGAGAATAAAAATTTTCTTTAGTGTTTTATAATTTATTAATAGACTTGCACTGCTTTTTGATTGTTTTGTGTTAACTCCTGGGTTTTGTCAAAAGTACTGGAAAATAATGCTTTAATGATTAGTTTTAGGATACGCAAATTAGCCTTGGTTTAAGTACCATTCGGTCAGCCGACGATTTGGGATAGACTTCCGGCTATGTGTGGCTGGCGACACGTCTTTTCAATAGGGGATGATTGAAACCGTTGGATCAGTGCGTGCCAGTCTGTGAGGGACTTGTACGGGGGGCCCAATGAGGGGGCAGCGTCGCTTCTGCCACTTCCACTTGTGAGCCAACAAGCCGAGTGTCCATTTTCAAGATGTCGCGGCCCATGTTATAATTCAGGTGAATATAAACTTATGCCTTAAATGAATGTGTGTTACCTGGAGGTTATTGAATTTGTGAGTTGCCGTTTTTTTTTGGATGGGGGGAAGGGACCTTTTTTTGTGTGAAATCCGAGGCTCTGTTGGTACGTACAGTACCGGAGCAGGTTTGAGCACCTGGTGCCAATAGCTCATTGAGCGCCACGCTTTTTCGCTATTATACAGCAAATTGCAACCTGCCCATCCCTTCTTCCCAAATCTACTCAAAAATGACATGAAGGGGTGAGTAAGTAGGCATGAGACCAAAATATTTTGTTTACATTTGAAGGATTACGATTGTATTTAGTTGCCTCTAATTGGCAAGAAGACTACCGAGAACATGAATTTGGCAACAAATATTAATTTCGACTCTGGAACTTTGGATCTTGTTCACAACAAAAATATTAAAACATTAAGAAAGATGGGAGTTGCCATAAAATGTGGACTTTATACATCCACCATTGTCGCAAATCTTGTTTACTTGCATGTTTGCTGGGGCCAATGGCCAATCTTAGTCTTGGGTGGCTGATCTTACATAGGTGGACATTATCAATGTCTTGTAATTTAGTTTCCGGTTCCTGCCTCTAGAACATTCTAGAAATTTCTATTTCCCATAATACCCTGGCCATTTCGCGGTTGTCAGGGGTTACCAAAACGTATTTAAGCAAGAGGGCCAGCATGGAAAATCAGAAAGCCTTCGGGCCAGCCAACCGCTGGTCCTCTTCAACCCTTGGTAGGTCTTCTAGTTAGGGGGATTTTTTGGCTTTTAGGCCTCTGGTAGGCGTAATTGTAGTTAGGCTTTCCCCCCAACCTAAACAAGCCATTTTACCCTAACTTAAACATAAAGTTCCCCAACCCTTTCCCCAGTCTTTTGTTCAGTCTAATTTTGCTTTAGCTCTCCCACAGTTTGCTATTTTTCGTCATGGTGCCGAAACCCGGGAATAAGGCTGGTCGGGACTTTGGGTTAGGGTTCCCTTTAAAGTTTTTTTTGTTAGGCCCAAGGGTTCTCCTTTGGTGGTATTAAGTAGGCCTTTTTAGGTGTTGTTTTTGTTTTGGACCTTTCAGGTTGCAGAGTAGGGCCTTAAGGTAAAACGTGGGTAAGCCAACGAGGGGTAAGCCCAGGCCTTAAGTTCCGTCGGTTTTGTTTTTGGACCTTTTCAGGTGGCAAAGTAGGGCCTTAAGGTGCAACGTGGGTAAGCCATGCAATGGCTAAGCCCGGGCCTTAAGTTCCATTGTTTAGTTAGGCCTATGCCACTAGTTAAGCCTAACATGCTTCGATATTGCTGAAATTTGATAGGCATATGCAGAAGGGTCTTGGGGATCCGTTTTTAGGGTTTTTGGCGTTAAGCATATTTTTAGGCCTATTTTGGATTTTTGGCTTTTTGAACTTGGGAAGTAAAACAGAAACGTTTTTACTTCGGACAATTTTTTTTATTTAGGCTTAGTTTGGACGTAGAGGCTGCTTGGGTATGGTTTAGTGAAGGGGGAACACTTAATTGAGCGTATGGGTTGCCTTACGGCAATATTCAATTTAATTTGGGCTTAATAAGCATGCATTCTTGCAATTTGGTAAGCTCATAAAGAGCAATATTTCTGCGACGATTTTTTTCCCCAAAGGGTTTTTTTCCCCATAAATCAACATAATTTTCGGCCTTTAGAACTAACTTAATTACAGCGTGGAGAATGAGTTGTTTAGTAGTTGTTTCAGGTTTTTCTTAAACCTACGCTTTTCGATGTCCAGTTCTTGGTTTACCCATTCTTGGTGGCAATGGTTGAGGTTTGGTTATGCCCATTCAGTGGCATACATTCGTTCGTGTTTCGCCTATTATACAATAATAGTTGCGTTTTGGTTTCGTCTTTAGTGGCGACGTTTTAGTCTGTTTGTTAAGGAAAGCTACTAGTTTTCTGTCTCTTTATACCATAAAGGTTTCTGGTCTGCTCATGAGGGTAATTTCTTGTTTGTGCGAAGTTGGTTAGTTTGGCTCACTTGAGCAAACTTTTGCGATTTCATGTTCATCGGCTACAAACGTAGTTGTAGCCCAATTCACAACGGTGGGATTGGGGTTTCCAAAGTCGTCTACCAAGACGCCGTTATCACAAAAGTCGTCTGACGGGACGCAAGTGCGTGACCCCTTGGCTATAGTTCCAGGGTCACGGGTGGTTTTTTTTTTTAAACCCGCAGGTTTGAGAGTTGGTCATCTTTCATGTTCATCAGTAAAAACAAGAAAGTGTTTTTTTCGTAGTTGGAGGAGTAGTGGTATTAACGTGTGCTTTGTATGTGTTTCAACCTGTAGTTTACAGACATGTTGAAATAAAGTTGACATGGTTAGAGTGTTACAAATTAAATGTTTCAATTTTTGACAAGATTTGCGAGGTGTAATTTTCAGAGCTTCGTGTGGGTGTTGGAGTATGTCGCAAATCTTGTTCACTTGCATGTTTGCTGGGGCCAATGGCCAATCTTAGTCTTGGGTGGCTGATCTTACACAGGTGGACATTATCTATGTCTTGTAATTTAGTTTCCGGTTCCTGCATCTAGAATATTCCAGAACTTTCTATTTCCCATAATACCTGGCTATTTCGCGGTTGTCAGGGGTTACCAA
The DNA here is from genome assembly GCA_023313725.1 of Lithobius niger. Lineage (NCBI taxonomy): Eukaryota > Metazoa > Arthropoda > Chilopoda > Lithobiomorpha > Lithobiidae > Lithobius > Lithobius niger. The sequence continues at coordinate 3,375 of JAHWFP010172022.1, forward strand.
AACGTATTTAAGCAAGAGGGCCAGCATGGAAAATCAGAAAGCCTTCGGGCCAGCCAACCGGCTGGTCTTCTTCAACCCCTGCTAGGTCTTCTAGTTAGGGAGATTTTTTGGCTTTTAGGCCTCTGGTAGACCCAATTGTGGTTAGGCTTTCCCCCCAACCTAAACAAGCCTTTTTACCCTAACTTAAACCCAAAGTTTCCCAACCCTTTCCCCAGTCTTTTGTTCAGTCTAATTTTGCTTTAGCTCTCCCACGGTTTGCTATTTTTCGTCAACCATAATGGATAATTTTTCAACATGGTGACTATTTGAAGTCTCCAATTTGCGGCAGCTTCCACTTTTTTTTAGTGCTTTAAGGGTTATTGTGAACAAACCCTAATACCAGGCCGAAAATAAAGTATTTATTAATTTATGTTCATGTGAGTTTTCTTGCCAGTTAAATGGTACCCTATCATAAACTACTGCTGTAACTCACAAAAGAATTTTTGAAGACTAATTGTGTTTAGGGTAGGCTGGCCTCTTTTTTTTTATTTTGTTTTTGAAGAGGGGAGGGGCAGCATTTTCAGCGCCCACTCCTATTTCGGCGCCGGGGGCGGCCGTCCCCTTCACCCCCCCCTCCCTCTTGCTCCGTTACTGGGTACGTACTGTCGGCTGACTGTCAAATCGCCTTTTTTAGTTGACGTTATTCCCTCCTCTTGTCTCTTTGTGACGCAATATTGTAGCATCAAGGGAAGTATCATACATCATATGATTGAAGTCCTCTCCCCAGCAAAACTAAAACTATTAATTTCTCCGTTTCTATTCAATATATTTCGACCAAACTTGGCCAGATAGGAGATAGCAACTTTTCCTAACTTTTCACCAACTTTTATGAAATTCCGTGCAAGAGTAAAAGTAGGGAGCCACACGGAAATTTGAAAACTGTCCACTTCTTGGTGGTGTTGTTGTGGTCTTGTTCTTGTGTGACACGGTATCAGAAAAAACTACTGCACCTACCTAAAATTTGAAACATGATCTAAGCCAGAAATTTCCCTGGGCTTCATCCTCACAGAGACCACTTTTTCGGTTGGTCCATCCATTCCGGAGTTACGAGTCCGTGAACGATCATTCTGATTGTTTTACATTGTTTTAACCATTGTAATTTGGGCACTCAGCAAACTCCAGCTCCATTCTTCGTGCACGTGTTTTGTCTTTGCTAAAAAGTTCATTGTTGAAAGGCAAAATGGCTTCTGATGTAGATGAGCTCCTCCAAGAGTTGTGGAAGAGGAAAGTGTTGACTGACAGTGACATTAATCTGGGAGTCGTTACGGACGAGGTGTTTGTTCAGGTGATGGCAGAAGCAAGGAAAAGATGGATCAGTGAGAAAAGAGTGAAGAACTTTGGAATTGACACAACAATGAGGGTTAGAGGAAAACAAGATGGCGGAGGTGATGCGATGGCTGCAGGAAAGGAGCGAGGTGGGCCTTCTGATAGGGAAGCAGCAGTTCAGGCTGTAAAACTCTACAGTGCGGTAGTGACAGGGCAGACAGCTTTGGGTGACAGTGAAGAAAGAGAAATAAATGAAGTGAGGGCTGAAGGGGAAGTGGTGGATCCAGGGCAATCCAGAAGTTTGCAGGCGCTTAAGAGGTTATATGAAGGAGGTCTCACCAATGTCCGCATGCCGAAGTCAGTGGTTATAGTGTGCTCATGGGCTGGGCGGCCTTACTCTACCACCCAAATTTATCTGGCTGTGGCTGATATTGTGGGTGTAGAAGAAATTGTTGCAGCTGGAACGCTTCGGGCTGAGCATGTCTTTGAGGTAGAAGTCCGGACCATGGCAGCCAAGCAAACACTGATGAAGGCAAAGCCCTCGATCAATGGGCACCCAGTAGAATTTTTCGACCTGCACGAATACACAGTATAAGCGCGTCTCCTCTGGCTCCCAAGGGGCGTAACGGCACAAGAGGTAGCAGTAGGATTTGCACGGATTGCAACAATGGAAAGACACAAATTTGAGAAACTAGCAGTGCAAGAAAGATCTGTATGTGAAACGACGAATCACGAATCGTCTTGTGACGCTGCGCCTGTGAGATGGGGTCACAATTGAAGATGGGCCGGATGTGGTCACAATCAACGATATACAAACACTGGTATTAGTGAAGGATAGTGCGCCTCAATGCTTAAAGTGCTCGATGAGGGGACACTTTCGTCGTGCGTCTCCGAGTCGTGCGTGTGACATTTGCGAAGTATGGTGCGACCCAAGGCATCCATGTCCTCACCTTCACGCAGCGGCGAGAGAAGAGATAGTGCGTCGAATGTCGCAAAATGTTCAGCGTGAAGTCCCGAAGAGGCAGCAAACAGGTGCAGGGTCGCGCGACAATCAGCAGCAGCAGCTGTAACAGCAACAGCCGCAGCAGCAACAACAGCTATGCAGTGGTAGTCAGGTGAATCTGGGCCTGCCTACCATGAGCCACGAGCGCCTCGTGTCTCACCGCGGCGTTAGAGAGTGTTGAGTTTCACGGACCAAATTCAAGTGCACAGAGCAGAATTTCTGCGACCAGCAGGAGTGTGCTTCAGGGTATGGACCAGAAGTTGCATGAAGAACGAAGCCAAGAGAGTGATGGGCCGTGGCTGACTCCGCCTGCAAAACGGAAGCGAAAATGGAGAAAAGCAGCTGGAGCTTCGTCACCGGCACTCACGCAAGTTGCAGTTCGTCATGGAAACTCGACCCCAGCAGAAGATGCTGGAGGAGAGAGTTGTGCTAAGGAAGACATTATGGTTATTGACCCAGTAGAAGTAGTGATTGGAAATGAAAATCAAACGGAGGGCGATCATGAATGTGCGACCAATGTGAGTGAGGGCACACTGTCTGATGAGGCCGTGGCATCACTAGTTCAAGACAGCCAGATAATTCTGAGTTATAGTGGGTTGGAGGAAACAGGAGATGTGGAGGGAGTGGGTTAGGTTAGGCTAGGTTTGGGCAGTCCCCATCGAAATCCACACCACTGGCATATTTTAAAATCGCATCATGGAATGCTAGAGGTATACAGCGTAAATTAGGTGAGGTTGAGCTTCTTCTAAAACAGATTGACATTCTAGGCATCCAGGAAGTCAACAACATGCAGGGTTTTGACGCGTCAAATTGGGAGGCGGATTTCGTGTTGTCCAGCTCTAAGGTTGCTATCTTCATAAGGTGGACTGTCCCTTATTGTGTCATGCAGGCTGGATTTCAGGTTGCAGGCATTGACGCTGTGGCAATTAAAGTATATATGGGTAGTGAAAGGGTTACAGTTGTTTTTGTTCATATCACGGGCCATCCGTCGGTGAATGAGTGGGTGCGGTGGTTTGCGCAGTTTCTGGACCCAGTGGTGGTTGGTGGGGATTTTAATAGCCATCACTATGAATGGGGCTCGCTGCGAACTGATACACGCTGCTGCAGGCTGGCTGACGCGATTAATGGTCAAAATTTAGTGGTCATGCCAGACAGCACGCCAACGCTTATACTGTGGCGGCTAGATGGCATCCAGGAATCTGAGTTAGATTTTTTGTGTGCTCGCGTTCCATAGCGGATAAGTTCACAATAGAAGTCTCAGACGATTTGCGTGGAAATGCTCACTTCCCAGTGGCGCTGTGTCCAAGTGGTCAGAGGATTCTTACATCAGAGCTGGGGAGGGGTCAGAAGCGGCCAGTTGTTGATAATGGAATTTTTACCGACTGGATTGGCAGACAGGGGTCGTGGAATCTGAGAGGCGCTTTGCGGACCGCGAATCGTCTGCAGTGGTGGGCGAATTGTTGCACTGTTGCTGTGAGGGATAGACGTAGGGCGTATCAGCGGTGGAGGCGAGCACCGAGAGAGGAGCTATGGTTTATTTATCGTGGAGTGTCTACTGAATCGCACTTCATACTGGGAGAAGAGAAAGCTTTGTATAGTGAGCGCTTGTGCGGGAGAGTGGCGAATGCGGGTTCACTTCTCCAAGCGTGGAAGTCGATAGTACGATGTGGGGGCAAAACAGTACAGTCTTGGGTGTACAGTGCATCAGCGACTATCGGCAACTGAGAGGTGCTACGTGGAGTAGAAATGGCAGATGCATTTAATGCAAGATTTGTGAGTGTGTATAGTCTTGCAGAGGGTATCTCCCCATCATCACCTAGTGCGGGCCCTATTACTGTCGTAGGAGACATGCGGTGGGAATTCTCCGAATTCCAGGCATCACTGGCATGTTGTAGGCCATTGAGTGCAATGGGCATTGATGGTGTGGGCTACGATGCCTTGAGTCGCAGATCTGCCTCAGATCAAAGAGCCCTCCTGGCCTTATTCCAGCAAGTTTTTGAGACTGGTTCTGTACCACCAGCTTGGTTATTTACCATTGTGGTTCCGGTGCACAAATCGGGTAGCACCAGGTCAGAATTAATGAATTACCGGCCAATAGCTTTGCTGTCGTATATTCGCAAGATCTATGAACGAATGGTTATCAGACGGCTCAGCTGGCACGTGGAGTATTACGAGTGTTTGGCAGGTGTTCAGTTTGGCTATCGCCCGAGTCGCAGCGCACAAGATGCTGTCTTGTTTTTGCTCTCAAGTATTAGGGAGGCATGGGCGCAGGGACAGGTTGTCTTGGCAATCTTTTTAGACATCAAGGCAGCCTAGACAGTCTCCATTGCATGCGTTAAGGCCTCCCTCTGCAAAATGGGTGTGAGTCAGCGGCATATAAACACAATTGTTGCTCTCTTGGGTGAGCGCATCTATGTGACCAGGGTAACGGGAGCTGGTCAGCGGAAGCGTCGACCAGCAGGGGACTTCCGCACCGCAAGGCAGTTGCCTAAGCCCAACGCTTTTTGCGGTTGCGATAGATGAAGTACTGCTGGAAATAAGGTTGGCAGCAAACATTGTTTGCTATGCTGACGATATTGCTGCTTGGTTTGTGGGAGATGTGCTCAGTCTCCTTGTGGAGCAGGCACAAACCACCCTTGGGAGTGTGCAGCGCATTCTTTGGGCGCAAGGCTTGCTGTTAGCCCCAGCCAAAACCGAGGTGGTTGTCTTTGCCAGATACGCCAAGGTAACCCTTGATCAGGTGCAGTTGAGAGTGGGACCAAGTTTTTGGTCCTGGTCCAAAGTGTGTAATACCTCGGTGTGATACTGGATGTGACCCTTGATTGGTCACTTAATGTGGCAAGGGTGAAGAATACGCTCTTAATGAGGGCAGCTGTGTGAAGGGTGCTGTATGGGGGGGGGAATGCTACGCTAGGAGCGCTGCTGGTGACGTTCAGGACGTTTGTTTGATCAATAATGGACTATCATCTCCCGTTCCTGGCAACTTCGACTAGGCTCTTGAAAACGCTCCAAGTTGTGGTCAATGGATGCCTGCGTGCGGTTACGGGATGTATGCCTCTACCCTGGTGCAGGCTTTATGGGTTGAATGTGGGGAGGTACCAGTTCAGCACAGAGCATGGGAGCTTCTTGCTGCTCTCGGTTTGCGCAACTTGGGCCGAGGCAGTAATGATCCGGTTGGCCGAATTTTGGATGATTACGGGAGGTTGGGCGACAACGCCGGAAGTGTTCTTGGAGAAGCGGAAACTGGAGTAACGCTGCTTCATCGCATGTGTGGTGGTGCTCCATTGGATGCAGGCGCGCGTGCGCTCAGCTCCTGGAGTTGGTGCTCTGATGTTGAGCAGGTTTTCGGGCAAGGGTACACGGAGTGTGATGTTTTCTGCGACGCCTCCTATCATGTAGTTGAACAGAGGCGGCGGCGGCCCGGGCATGACAATTCCGACACTTAAGGTCATGGTGAAGCGTCGTGTAGCTGCCGTCACATCGAGCACACTTTCTGAGCTTCTCGCCGTCTCAGTGGCGCTTGATGTGGCTCTGGAATTGCAGCTGCCTTCGTTTGCACTTTACACCGACTCATTGGCGAGTTACGGGCTATTGCGGAAGTCATGTGATATGCTCAGTGTGTCCGATCCTCTGATTTTCACAGTCCTGTGGAAGTTTTGGATGGTGACACGCATCAGTTGTGTTGCATTCAAATGGACAAAAAGGCACAGTGACAATCCCGGAAATGTTCAGGCAGACGGGTTGGCTCGTGACGCGGCTGACGAGGCGTGTAGAGCTTTGGTCCCAATTCTGTTGGTGCAGATGCGGCGCCCGTTGCTTAAGCAGTGGACTCTTGCAGCGTGGCAAAGGGAATGGGATGCATCAGGTGCTGCCAGAAGTTTTTATGCGCTGCACCAGGTTTGCATGGTCAGGTCACGGTTGGATAAGATGTCGTTCCAAACATGCAAAGGTCCTGTCTAGACTTAGGGTGGGACACACACCTCTTCGTTCCCATAGGTTTAGGTTTGGCTGAGTTGACACGCCGGCGTGCCCGATGTGTCAGGTGGGTGAGACACCTGAGCACATCCTCTGTTATTGCAGGAGATATGTTGCGGCGAGAATGTTGTTGGCTCCTTGGGTGCGAATAATGCTCATGGCGCGGGAAATGCTATCAACATCGGGTGGTGACTGACCACTTGCCCGTCTGAAGATGATAGCAAAATTTTGCTGGGTTGGGGAGATTAGTGTGTAGTATGAACTTCCTGTTCCCTTCACCCTCTGCAAAAGGGTTTTCTGCCAGGGCTGGGAAGAAGAGCTGGGAACATTTATACGCAGTTCAGGTGCAAAGTGATGAGGTCATGTCCAAGTGCGAGTGCAAGTCCGGTGAGCTGTGTGCTGTGTGGTGCAGTCTGGTGCGATGTGGTGTTGTGTGTGCGTCCATCGGGATTCTCCCAACACGAGAAAGAGGGTAGATGTGCGGCGAGAGTCCACGGAAGGAGCCCAAAAGTCTGTAGTGCAGTAGTGCAGTATGTTCGTGCCCACTGGAACTCTCCCTAGATGGGGGAGAGAAGGTGGGTCTCAAGCAAGTGTCCCATGTGTTTACGATGCTGTGGTGATGCTTGTGCTAGTGTGCCCGTGCCGACCGGATGGGGGAGAGAAGGTGGGAGATGCTGTGTAACAGTACATGGTTTGAGAGTGGTTTGTGCACGGTTAATTTTGTGTTGACTTCGTGGGTTCATGTGGTGCATTGTGTATTGCGAAGGTAGTGTGAGGTATGATGTGTAGTGTAAAGAGTTAGATGGGGCGTACGGCTGTGGGCCATGGCTCCAAATAAAATATCGTGAAAGAATCAGTGTTTCAGCTAACGCATGTAGATTTAAGCCAAACTAAGCTACGTTGTTACCGGCCTCGAAATTGGCAGCTGGAAACGATAGGATGGCGTATTTATTTCGCAAATGCAGGCTTTCAGAGCTGAGTTGAATTGTTTCAAAGTGGCCAGCAACAATGCATGCATAAACCTTTGTAGCACGACGCCATAGTCGTACAAAAGGTACACGGATTACTAACAAAAACGTCAAGTGTGCCGTAAAAAAGGAGGTTATATGATTGAAGTTTCACTTGTTAAAATGTACACGGATAAAATTTGGATGATTTTTAATTGAAATAATCAACTGTACAATTGAGAAAATTGCATCTGTTTAAGTGCTGTTGTGATTTACCTATCATATATTTAAAACGTAAAGCACAACAGCACTTAAACAGATGCAATTTTCTCAGTTGTACATTTGATTATTACAATTAAAAATCATCCAAATTTTATCCGTGTACATTTTAACAAGTAAAGTGAAACTTCAATCATATAACCCCCTTTTTTACAGCTCTTGACGCTTTTGTTAGTAATTTCAACTTGGCTTAGCGTTTGTCTGGAGAGAATTGTGAGCTCTACTCAATGTACCGTTTCACGCCTCTCTGTGGTAGCTGTGTGGACATCTGGTGGACAACTCTGGAAGGGTGCGTTGTTGTAGATGTTTGACTGGTCCTTTATTGTTAACTATCTGTTTTTCGTACTTGGATTAGCCCTTGCGATTGTCTTTGTAGTTAAGATCGTGTTCTTTGTTGCACGACGTAGTGTAAACTGCATGTTCCCTCTCACTTTGTTACATTTTCATGCTTTCCAAGATTCCCTAATGTTGCATCCCCTGTTGTGTATTTTCGGGAGACTGATTTTTGTTTCGCCCCCTTCTGTTGTAGACGTCGACTGATGAAGACGCCTTTTTGTGAGTGGGTTACACCCCTACCCGCGTAGGCTTAAGCGAGTGTATTCTCTCTCAGGCTGGCGCCATCTTGAGTTAGGTTTAATCCCCGAGTCACTCTCAATGGACTCTGACTAACGAACCGCATGCCATTGGTAAATATACGTATTGATCAAGTATTCGCCTGTTACTCCTCTTGAGGTATAGGACTATGGATTTCTGCCGATAGTCAGCTGTGACCGACATGTCACACCCACAGCCTGAAGGCATAGAACGCCGCGTGATTTTTGCGTTCGCCCAACCCAAATAGCGATTTATGTCGAGTGTTGTATTAACTAGAATGAGAGCAAAGTCGGTCTACGTTTCTGTTCTTTCCGGCTGTCGTCATTGCTTCTCATAGTGTAAGCACGGCCTCAACAGTTTTTCCCTGAGGTATTTTTCCCTCACCATCATTTTTTCCTCGTCGTCGTCAGGGGCGTAGCAATGTGAATTTGGTTGGGAGGCCGACTCGTGCCCATCACCGTAATGTCCTTTGGGATACATACTACAACCCGGCCCCCCCCCCCCAAAGAAGATCCTAAGCGCATCCCGACCTTAGTGAGAAAGACCCACTGGTTAGCGTCCTGTCTCCTAACCACCAGAACGCCGGTTGAATTGCGTGACTGACCTACATACATTAAAAAAGTTCTACAAGTCATTGCGCCAAATTAAGGGCTAATCAGCTGGACTTATTTTGCAGGGTTATCGGTTGGGAAATTACGTGGTAGTCGTATCTGGTGCCGATGTTAACCCGTTGATAACGAATGAACTCGTCCCCCTTATTCGCTAGAGTCTGGAGGGGAAAATCTTTGTATGAAAGAGCACCTGCGTTATTAATAATCTATCGTGTTCGCTTCTTTTGTTATCGCACCCGACGTCTATTCGTGGTGAAAAATGTGTTGTGTAATTCGTTGAGCAATTAGTTGTTGTACTGAGGCGCGTGACTGAAGGTCATGGCCTTAATGAACAAATGAAAATTCTATTCATGCTTTAAGTAGTCAGGCTCACACTGACAGAATTAGCATATGCATATAAAAATAGTGGGAAATATTTACTTTTATTTTGAAAAATTTCACATATATAGTCAGACTAGCTTCGTACCCGGCTTCGCCCGGGATTTGTTTCGGCCGTGGTTGTTTCCCAGTTTTTGGTCGGTGTTGCCTAAATGTTGAACACGACAGGAAAGTTCGCTTGTTGGAGTACTCCCCTTTTCTTCCCATTCTGTACGTGCGCTCTCCCTGCCATTTTCCTCTTATCTTACCCAAAAAACTTACCTTGTATGGTTCAGTTAATGCGTAATCATATGCTTAATGGCAACAGACGTATTGTCCCCACTCCTCACCACCCTTCCAATCTCTTTTTTTTCTAAAGAGCTTGTCTAAAAGACGCCCTGCCCCAAACACGGGCATTTGCTGTTCAGGCCCTCCTGCCCACTCCCAGTTCATCTCTTTGCCTTGTGCACTCCCTGTTTTCGCAGAGTGTTGCTTGAACGTACAGTCCACAGGCATTTTTTTTTATGTAATACTCTCACTTTCCTCCAATAGTCTCCCTCTCATCTTTCCAACCCCTTTTCTCCCATCCTGTCTCTCCCTGCGGTTACGTGTCGTTTCGCCAAATCGAAAGGAGATTAACACCTTTTGCCTTAGTTAGAGGCCAATCCCTTTTCGCCGAATACCGTTCACGAAATTGTAGGCACACGAAACCTACAAAACATTTAAACACGAACATTTAGACATTATAATGGTTAGACATTTATAGAGAAACGCCCGTTTTGCAGAATAATTTGTTTCAAATTACGTACCTCGCTCGCACTATCGCGCTCGCTGCGGATAACCACATAACATAAGAAAGTGCCACTAATCCAAAATTACTTCCAATTAGCATGCCTCTTTAACTTCTGCAATGTTGCCTGAACGTTGACTGAGCTTGGTTGTTGTTTGGGATGTTGTTGGTCAGTTAATGGGTAATCATATGCTTATTGGTCAAAGACGCAATGCCCCCCCCACACGGGCAATAGTCGTACAGGGCCTCCTCCCCCACTCTCAGAATATCGCTTTGGCTTGAGCAATCC
>JAHWFP010172023.1:5032-25668 GCA_023313725.1 Lithobius niger
ACAACAACAAAAAATAATAACTTTCTGGAATTTAATATCCCCATCTCCTTAATTAGTCTAGTTCAACGCAATAAATAGGTCCAGGTGGACAAAATTCCGTTATTATTCCGGGACTTGGAATTCAGTAATTCGGAGGAAAATCCACGAGCCATTTTTATTATTATTATTATTATTTTAAAGTTACTAAGGCCCTTCGCTTGTGATCCAATAAAGCCTCTGCGGGGTCTACAATTTGTAGCTACGGCCACAGAGCATTGATTAAAGGGGCTTGGTTCAACGTTGGCTTTTATTGTGGACTCAGTTGAAACGCAGGTCAAAATTTATGTAAAGGTTCTAAACGCATTTATTTTTTCCTGTTATTTTTTCCCCCTCTACTCTGAGACTGTTTCGCTACAGCCGCTCAGAACCTACGGAAATGCTTTTGAAACCTACGAAACCCATTAAAACCCATGGAAATTTATTAAACTAGCTGTTCCAGGCGGAACGCAAGGCCGGCCTAGTTGGAAGTCATGTTGCGCATAGGCTGTTGTTTCTGTTCGGGCCTAGAGCTTGATGGTTTTCGGTCCCAAATGCATTTCGTAAAACTTTGTTTGTTACTGAGTGTTAATAGGCAATCAACATTACGCTTTACATTGCCTACTGCATACAATTTTTCAATGCTACCGTGTAAAGAATGATCGTGCTTTCTCTTTCTCATTGCTGCCGCAAAAAGAACGAACATGCTCATCCTATCGCTTTAGCGTGCGGCGTTTTGATTTGTTGTTTTAATTACTGCCTATCCCAGTCCGTATCCTCCTCGCCTGCAACCCGGCCCAAAAATTGAAAACTTTTAGAAAAGTATGAGATGGGGTGTAGCATATGGGTGGGGTGGCTTCTTATAGACATTTTGGGCACACCTTGTTGTGCTTGTCTAGGCTTTTACTGTTACAATCGTGACCTTCTCTTCAAAATGAAAGTGAAATTGAAAATCACGATTTTTTAACAGTGAAAGCCTAGACAAGCACAGACAAGGTGGCCCCCCACCCCACCCTCAGTAGCGTTAAGGTTCAGGTAGGCGAGGTACGCATTGCGTAGGGGCCCAGATCCCAAGGGGGATGGGGGGCGTTTTGGGTGCAACACAACTGATGTAAACACGCCGACTGCGGATTGAGTCAGGCAGTGCAAAGATTCAAGTTGCATTCCTCACGGAGGTAAAATCTGGAAGCCGGTCTTGCTTCACACATATGACGGGCTGCGATTCCACCGTTCATATCTTTCACCCATTCACTTCCTGGCCGGAATAAACCATCGTCAAACTTTTCAACCGGCACTCATTCAAATGGGTTTTCACACCATTTTCGCACATTACATTTTTTAACGTTTACAGACACAAAGAAGCAAACAAAATTATTGACTCAGTGAGGAAATATAGATAGTATACACACACCCTCTGCCATTCTTATTTTAACCAATTTGTGTTTCTATTTCTGAAAGTAGGCTGCAAACCCAGATGGTTTTACAGCTGTGCATCTGCTATTGTAAACGAATTTCAGACGCCCACGTGTTTGATACCCGTCAATGCATCTACGGCGCGGTAGTAAAACCCACTGGAATGTACGTTTTAAAGAACATTAGACGAAATAGTGCACATGAATCCACGCTACTGCACTACGTTTCAGGGTTTTCTGCACCGCGTTATCAAATGCAAAATCACAATCAGAGGATTGCGCTATTTCTAACGTACGATTTTCGCTGGAGACAGGCATCAACTAAGAAGCAACCCCTAAAGTGGCTTCATCGTGGTTAGGTGGCTCGATCGTTTTAATGCGACAGGTTCGCACACACGCGTTGAAGCTAACCATTGCGACACCGGACTTGGCCGTCCTATAAAAGGCAATTATACCGGTTCCACCCAGATCAGAAATCCCGCACACGACTATATGTACGGAAGAGACCTTTCAGCAACTGGACCATTGACCAAAACGGGATATTAAAATCGGGGTAAATTATACAACTCAAAGAAGCATTAGAAAGTGAGTCCAAAATGGCATCGAGGAATCGACCAAGTCTGGTTCGCCAAAACCTTATGCACAAGTCACAGACCTATGTTGGTCTCAGTTATTCTAATCCATAACCATTCCGCACGTTTGGCTTGTTTTCCTCTTAGTCAATGTCCTTTAATAGACAAGGAGACAGCATCGGGCCAGCGAACTCCAGTAATGATCATTAAATGTAAACAAGGGTGTTTGTTTTGTTTCTTCGGATTTGCAAAATATTTAGTAGTAGCTACTCTTTTGCGTTCATTGTTAACAATACGATTACAACGTGTGATGAAATTTGGGATTTTTGAAAACCCCAATTCACAAGTGGCTGTCAGACCACATGTAGCCTAGTTGTAGCCCATATTTGAAACCTAATATACAAAGGAGTAATTAGAAGTTGCCAGACAACCGGACCGAATGAGTGACAACACAACAATTTCTCAAGTAGGTTACGAGTTTCTTCCGTAATGGGGTATAACGTATAAGAAAAAAAAAACCATCCTGGGTGTTAGTATAAATCCACCCAAAACCAAAACTTGTAACAAATCCCACCAAGTTTCCAAAATTGATCAGCATTTGAAAGTAGCGATATCATTCAACCTACGAAAGGCCGCCAAGGTTATTCCTATTAGCCAAGTTAATCGCACCCAATAATACTTTGGACGTTAAATGAAAACTTAAAGATTGCTACAGCGAGTAGCAATCATCAAGTTTTAATTTAACTTTCGAACTATTAGTCGGTGCAAGGCCAATCCTATAAGTCAAGTTAATCATGCACTGACTAATAGTTCGAAAGTTAAACTAAAACTTGAAGATTGCTACTCGTTGTAGCAATCTTCAAGTTTTCATTTAACGTCCAAAGTAGGCTATTATTGGGTGCGATTAACTTGGCTAATAGGATTGACCTTGGCGGCCTTTCCTTGGTTGAATGATATCACTACCTTCAAAAGCCGATCGTTTTTGGAAACTTGACGGGTTTTTAACCAGTTTTGGTTTTGAGTGGATATCACAATTTCATAGGACTGTGAACATACATAAGGGTACACCGTGTTATCTTCATCTGTACCTTTTTTCTACAGAAATTTTATTTCTATAAATTTTCACATTTCTAATTTTCAAATTTACCATTGCCAATTAGCCAAATTGCCACGGCTTACTTTAATGTATGACCACTCTTCACATACTTAAGTTGCTTCAATCCAATTTTGGCACACACTGACTAACAATCGCTGATTTCGTTCGCTTCGCTCACTCAATCAGCGCATCCCCTTCATAAGATATTTATCCCTGCACCTTCCCCTTATCTTTTCAATATTTCCTTGACATTTAGTCATGCAGAAACCCCCGAAGGTCGCTGTTATTAAAACAGTAGAACACGAAGCATTTTATTTTTGGGTTATTAACAAAAACCCCGTTAGCTCGTGGATGCTCGTATTATTGCATAACCATCATCTAACGTGCATCCTTTTATTCTTACGCAATCTACGGCAACGTTAACGTTTCCTTATTTTGTCCTTCGGTATAGTTCAGTTTTTAGTTCGTCCAGGCTTTTACAATAAATCTAAAGACCAGTGTTGATTGTTCAAGGCATTGTTGCTTGAAATCTTTGGTTGCAACTTGGAAAAGAAACGAAATTTAAATTCGCTGGTGGCGAATTTCAAAACCCTCCCACGCATTCGTCCTGACCCCTACAAATCTCAAACCAACAAAAGGACCATGCTCACACCATGCATCCGTGTGCCAAAATTCAACTGCGTAGGCCTTCCCAATTTTGCGCTAGCCATCAGCAAAATGGGATTTAACATGGGAAAAAATCTTGTTTGCTAGCTAGCAAACAAGCTAGACACTACCATGAAAACAACGTTATTGGCGCATCTTTTTCTCTATGATTGGTGGACACTCATCCTTTAAATTTTAGTTTTTCTTAATCTTTGACCCTTCCCCTTACATTTTCCACAATTTGAAAACATTTCTGTCGCATTGGGATTTATCCTCAACATGCCAAAATATGCTTTCAGTTGCTTACAGTTAACAGACACATGTCTGCTAGTGAGCCGCCTTTTTATCATTAACAATCAATTTTTAAACAATTGGATGTCTACAATGGGATGATCTACCGTTACTTGGTGGCGACACACTAGCGTGCGTCTAGATATTTTTTTTCAAACGGGATGAAAGCCTAATCAGCAACAATCACTCAACATTGCCTCAACAACATATGACGTCATCAATTGTTGCTATTTTTATTTCGTTGAAGTCTCGAACATTCGGGAACGTTTATCAACAATGGACTGACAGCAACAGACCAACAAGTAACTAGTTAGTAACTTGTTGTCAATAAATCAGTAGTTAATCAGTAGTAGGGCCTTAGGGCTTCGGGCAGATAACCAGGAGTGGTTAACGCTCGCTAAAAACCCTTTGAACCCTTTGAGAAAATAATTAAATTTTTCATTTCTCAATTTTACTAAAACATTTTACAATTGACTATCTGAACATTGGAGTAAAAAAAGCCCACATAACAGAAACGAAGCTGCAGATAACAGGACAAGTAAATATACTCCCATCACCTCGTAAGGGGTACAATGGAAGAACGGGACATTACGGAATGAAAGCAGAAAAACGCTAAAGAGTACAGAGCACGACGTCAAGTAAAAGTTCTTAAAATGAGTGAAACAAGAAAAACCATGTAAGGTGTGTGGGTGTTTAGGGAGATCCAGAGATCGAGGTGAGGAGAGCTACAATGAAAGACAATGCACAAAAAACGGTATAACGCAAATTTTAAAGTGAAAATAAGTGAAACAAGAATACCGACGTAGTATTGAAAAAGGTTAAGAAAGAGCGGAGGGTGCTGTTTGTCCCGGGTTGAAGGGGGAGAAAGAAAGCTTTAGTAGAAAGTTTAGTAAGCCGGGAGGGGAAGGGGGAGTGCAAAATGGGGAAAATCAGGGCTCAAGTCAGCGTTTAGTAAGTTTTACATAAGTGAATTGCATGTAAAACTGACGTTTTTATTTACCCAGTTCTTTGGGCGTGTGCCAGATTCTATCTGGTATTATATACAAATGACAGGAAGATATCTCCTCGAGCAAAGCGAGACGACGCCAACGGAGCGAGCGACGTGGCTAGTGTTATATAAAACAGTGAGCAACTAACAACCAAAGAGCCTTCTGATAGCGCCCCCTCCAAAATTTTGCTAATAGACTCAAAGCAGTTCTGGAGCTGCCATGGAACTGGTTATTTTTTAACCAACCCTTGAAAAACCGCGCCTGGTGAAACTTCAGAGTCTCAAGAAGCAACTACAAGTCAGCATTTCTCTTCATGACGTCTCGTTTAAAGCAACATACCGCCTGCCTTACAACACCCACGCGACGATCACATCCACGTTATTTACCACAGCTAAGGTCAACAGAGACGGTAGCTTCGTTCCTCGCAGTGAAAAACATAGCTACTGTCTCAATTGGCAATGCGCCTAATAGTTAAGCCACCGTCAACCCATTGATCGTGTCGTCAAAAACCGGAATGATTCTTGTATTTTAAAATCACAATTTATAATTTTCTAGACTAGTGCCTTATAATTTTGCTTCGGCGATCTATTGGTATAATTAATTTTAATTTTTACCGCATTAGTTTCTTAAATTGTAGATCTCATGGTAATTATTAGAAAATTAGTAGATGTACACACACAGATGAAACGTCATGATTATTGTACGCGCACATTGCATCATTTAGTGACGGATCGTTCTTAAATATAGTTAACAATATTCAACAGAAAATCTCCTAGACGCCACATTTTAAAACGGTTTTTTTAGCAAGGGAAAGACTATACGGTAAGTAAATAGACCTTTGGGGCCATACTTGATGTTGAGGATCGAGAAAAATGGCGCTGGGAGGTATATCCCTTTAACTAACTGTTGAAGTCAGATACTGATGACCCTAGTCAAGGACTCGAAGGAATGACTCGACCATTAGGTTTACATGGCGTTCATACCAACAATGACAGCATGCTATGAGGGAGAAGACATTCAACACAATAATAGAAGACTAGTTCTCGTTATTGTCGTTGCGTGAGCTTTGTTTTGTTTATTGAGACGCTGTTGTTCGTAAGCTCATTCCGTTTTCAACCTTCGTTATTCCAACCACATTTATGGTTATCCATGTAAAACACTCTTCCCTCATGCAATTTCCCTTACGTTAACAAAATGTGTTTTAAGTGTTACAACTCCTTAGTCAGACCGTACTTCATATAGTATAGTTGAGCATTAATCCACACTTCCACTGCGCAATTCAACACTAGCACACATAAAAAAACATCCGCGTTAAAGACTCTCAAACGCGTGTAACCCCCCCGCCTAAACACGTTAGATTTTCGTCGAAACTGGCTCTAGCGCAGTAATGATACGCTAAGCAAGAAAAACGGAGCGATAAAAATAGAAACTGGATCAATGTCAATGTCAGCGTTGCGCTAAGCCTATTCAGGTCACAAGTGACTCAGCCCCAGAATGACATTAATTTACATCCTGCAGAATAATAATAAAAAAAAAAAGAAATCCGATACTATTTAATTTAGTTATGATTTAAGAAGTACGTATACAGGATAGGATAAATAAATTAAATAAGCTAGAATGTGCTTGCGAATGGAAGTATTTTACTATGTGCCCAGCCAATGGCCCCCCCCCCCGAGGGGCGGGGGGGAAGTGCCCCTCCTCCCCCGAGCTGAAGTTAGCAATAAAATTGATAAAACTTAAAGGTATAATCCTCCCTGTTGGCTTTCGTGTATGGCTCAATTTGGCAACATTAGTTCAAACGTGTGCAAACTTAATGTTGGAAAGGCATTATTTATTTTTCCTATTTGTTCCTCCGTGAGAAACGGGATTGTGCTACATGAACTCTAAGCTACGTAAAAGCCGCAAAAGCTCTTTCCAACAGGAGGCTCAAAATTAGTGAGAATGTGTGTCCTTTTAACAAATAATGCACTACACTTGAAACAATTTTGAAATTTTGCTTTCAGAACTGCCATTAAAACACCTTTAAATACGTCGTCTGCAGCAGGGTTAGCATGGTATTTACCAGGGGTGGTTTTCACCAGGTTGTTATCGCCCCGGGATAAACTACTTTTTCCCCAGTTAAAAAAGACAGAAAAAGGTGTATAACGTTTAAAGTATAATTATATTAGTTTTAAAAATTAAATACTATTAAAATATAATGAAAAGTGTCTTCAATTCAAAATATTAGATTCAAAATATATTTGCTGACGCAACGTTTATACAGGAAAATTAACATAATTGGGTGTTATAAGTACACAAATTATACTTGAAATGCTAAAAATTCTCATATATAATTTTTTATTGACAATTTTTTTGTGAATTGCCATTTGGGTCATGGATTAAGACGTAACATGTAAGTAGTCTAACAGAAAAAAATTTCGAACGCCAAGCCTCATTCTCTACCATTCGGGGTCCAATCGGCCAAATGAAAAAGAAACCAACAGTACTATTGGGATTCCCCTTATTTTATTAAAGTTTCTATGTTAGCAGTTTCACTACACTCTGTACTTGAATTTTCGTTTCAAATAGAATTAGTACTGCGTTTAGTGTTAATGAGCAGTTAGACTCCAAACTTTAAAAATGCATGTATTAAAAAAAATTATTATAAGAAATAACATTTTCCCCACTTAGCTGGTATTTACCAGGTTTTTGCCGGTATTTACCAGTGCCCTGTCCAAAACTAGTTTTTCCCGCGAAATTGCCAACCCTGGTCTGCCGGACTCCGAGGAGCCGATATCATTTTATTCCTTTTACACCCTCCCTCACCTGAATTTCTAGGACCCCTTTGGTAGTAACATTAATGGGTGTGCTGGAGTAGCCAGCCAACTACTTAAATATTTCATTCAATAAACGGCTGTCAAAACGCACATAGTTTTAAAAATGAATATATTATATATTTTTTAAGTTTACGTTATGACTGAAGCAAATTAATGCTCGCAACTTTTTCCGAACTTTTAAAAACCGAAAGAAATGGAGTGTAGCAGGGGGAGGTGTTAGTCTCTCTCACAACCCGTTTACAGTGCCTATCAAATCAACTTATTTTGGCATTTTTAGGCGCCAAGATATGCCAAACTCTCAGCAACAACTGTCTAGCTTATATTTTCGTTTTACCGCCTATACTGTTTTTATTATGAAATGCTGAACAATTGCCCGAAAAAGAATATAGGCTAATACTGCTAAATCAATGTGAAAAACAAACACAAGCCCTACTTTTTTAGTATTTTAGTTTTAGATCTTAAGCTTTCGTAAGCAGGGTTCCCTCCAAAATAGTGAAATAATTTCCCCAAGTTTTCCAGGTTTTCCAGAGTAGTTGAGATTAATTTACAGGCTATATTTACCGTAACTTTAGGAAGGACATTTTTTTCTTTCACATTTTAACAGTTTGACTTGTTTATGAAAAAGACAGAATGCAAAAGAGTAGCCCGATTTAGTGAAGTTTCACGGTTTAGTACAAAAGCATAACAACAACATTTTTACCGCATTATCTTAATATAATGCGTTCGATGCACTTATAGGCCTACGTCTGAATTGTGGCTTTGTTTTTTCTTCACCTGAGTTTTCCAGGTTTTTGGGTGAAAAATCGGGCAATTCCTTGAGTTTTCCCCGAGTTTCAAACATGGTTTAAATTCCCAGAGTTTTCCAGGTTTTTCTAGATTCTCCAGGCTGGTGGAACCCACGAATTCGCAAATTATAGTGGAAAGGAGTGGGGGAAGCAGCCTCCAGGTTCAGAACTTAACATTTCGTCATGTTCCCATAGCCCGAAAGGGCCACATCATCCAGGTTAACTTGGAGGTTTGACGTGCTCTCAGCCGAAGTCATGGTGCCGGAAATTGAGTGAGATTCTTGCTAGGCAATTTCAATCAAAAATTCCTAAGATCTTTTAGATGCCACACGTTCAGAACAATCAGCCATTCTTTATTCACCAATTGAGCAAATTTCCATGCTACGATGTTAGGTTGTCTCCAGGTTCACTGGTTTGCTTGCCCCTTTTTCACACCGAAATTCACCTTTCCCACTCTAAGTCCAGCTCGGTGCAAAACCATCCACCCGTAGAAAGATTATCGCGTACAAGTTCTTAAGTCTCATACACAGCGGGAGATTTGTGACGGCTCCCCTTGGACCCTGAACAAATACGGATTTCACGCCTAAAGCTTTGTCGCGGGCCGCGCACGCGCTGACCCAGGCTGAATGAGGGCCAGCCTACGCCAGCCCGTTTCAGCTTTCATGTTTAAAAATTCTTAGCGGCGTGTTTACCCCCTTTTACAACAAAAGGGTTACTTTCGCGGAACCACACTAGGAAGAAATGGTCTTTGGTACAGTGGAATTTACGTCAGGGTCAGCCACTATTGTGTGCGCGGCGTATCTTGAGTCTTGGAAGTATTTTACGAGAGACTAGGTCTTCCTGGAGGGGGGGGGGGGGCTTTAATCGACGGCCGCCATTGTTTTTGTAACCATCTTGGATATCAACAAGGCACTCTGCTGTTAAAAACGTACAATCGATTACCTGTGTTCGTTCCGCGGCGAACTCGAGATAGGCCGCGCACACTTTAGCTATCTTCGGCCGGTAAAATATAAGAGGCCGGGCTGGCCCCCCCGAGACCAATTTGTAACGTGAAATGAGAGCGCGCGCTCGGCGGGAGCGAAAATATTAGTGCGAAATATGTAAAAGTGAGGAGCCTTACTTTTGAGGGCGATCGGAGTCCTGTCCTCCAAACCACTTGGACACTAGTTCGAATCACGTCCCTTGACGACTCTACAAGTGCCTCACAAAAAGATTGAAAAATAAACTAGGCCCCGTGAGAAAAAGAGAACTTAGTAAGGGCTCCTGGAAACCAACACAACATATTGTAGAAAAATCTACGTCTATTGACGAAAAGAGAACTTGGTGAGGGTTCCTGAAACCTGACAAAGAATTGAAGAAAGAAAATTAGGTCCACTGACAAAAGAACCTTCAGTTTTTTTCCCTCAATCTTCCTCAATGCACCTAGTTTTGTCAATGGATCTAGTTTTTTTCTCTTCAATACTTTGCCAGGGCTTCCAGGAACCCTAAGTTCCCGTTTTGCAAATGAACCTAGTTTTTTTTCTTCAATTCTTTGTCAGGATTTCCAGGAACCCTCTCGAAGTTCTGTTTTTGTCAATGCACCTAGTTTTGTCAATGGACCTTCTTTGGACCAATGTACCTAGTTTTTTTTTTCTTCAATCCTTTGTCAGGATTTCCAGGAAACCGTCCTGTTTCCTGGAAATCCTGACAAAGGATTGAAGAAAAAAAAAACTAGGTTCATTTACAAAACGGGAACTTAGGGTTCCTGGATGCCCTGGCAAAGTATTGAAGAGAAAAAACTAGATCCATTGACAAAACTAGGTGCATTGACAAAAAAAAAAGAACTTAGAGAGGGTTCCTGGAAACTTATAACAAAGGATTGGAAAAAAATAGATCCACTGTCAAAGAAAAGAACTTAGTGAGGGTTCCAAAAACCAGAGCACAGACGAGTGTATAGGTTCTTGGCATGTGATCGAATCACGTTTCTGACCTATATACAAATTAAAGATCGCTAGCACGTACAGATCGGTTCCCAGTGGCTTGAACATTCCTTTCTGGGTACAGCTTAATGATGCATAAAAAAAGCAAAATTACTAGAACAAAAATCCGTGGAAAAAGAATCTACCGAACATCTCGATGTAGCCTACATATACAAAATACAAGACACAAGCTCTAATTCCGTTTCTGACCCATTAAAAAAAATAGGCCCAATTCCTATTAACAAATAACCACCTAAATTCTGAAAACATTCCAACGAAACTTCCCTAGTCTTCGTTTATCGCTACGTAGCGAAAACTAAACATTTTGACTTTATCGCAAGCCACGTGATGTCTTGCCCATCTGTGTATTCTCCGATTCAGTGCCTACAAGTTAGGCTACTGACTACGCAATCAGACCTACATTCTGAGAAATGATAATTGTATCACTATTTTCGTGATTTCTACTAAGATTAAGCCATACAGTACCTTTTCTAGAAACGAAACAGATTTTATATCTCAGAATTTCATATTATTTCTATATATTTGAATAAGTATCATTATTCCTCCTATATTCCACCTATATTCCACCCTTAAAAACTTACTTTGTGTGGAAAATATATACTGAAGAATTTACGTGTGATTTTACTCACGTTTCGTACATTATTCTTCATTTTTTACATTAGGAATATTTTTACATATGTTATTATAATTTAGGCGCATCGTGACTAATTTTTTTTTAAATTACTCTTTCTATATTCTGTTAAAATTTACATTTGTTGACTGTTACTAAGCCTAAATATTTATTGTCTTAGTTTTGATTTCTCGACAAAAACTGGCACAACTGGGTGTGGGTAGGCTTCAGTTACTCCGAGGAGCCACATAGTGTTTGTATTTCAACTTTGTACTTAAATTATGTTAGTTTGGTCTTCACTAATTTAAAAAACGATTTAGGATGTTATTTCAGTTTTGTAGTTAATTAACAATACTTAGACTGGTCTTCACTAATGTACAAATCGATTCCGATACACATTATTCCGATGACAAACATTATTTAAATTTTACACTTTTTTTCAGCTAGGTTTCCCGGGATACTTTCTAGTACTAAGTTGAAATGTCATCTACAAAAAGGGTTAAATTTAAATTTTGTCGGTACCTTTTTACCGTTGAATAAATACGGATGCAAACCTATTTACGTTGCCTTTTGGACTTAAATGTCAGACTGCCAGTGGGGAATCGAACCCACGACCTTTGAAACCACAGGCCGGAGTCCTACCACTCAGCCATGGCCACAAAACAACCATGTCAGTATGGCTGAGTGGTAGGACTCCGGCCTTTGGTTTCAAAGGTCGTGGGTTCGATTCCCCACTCAGGCAGTCTGACATTTAAGTCCGAATGGCAACGTAAATAGGTTTGCATCCGTATTTATATTTAACACTCATCGAGCCCAAATGGCTATCTGTCCTGTTTGTTGTTTTTACCGTTGACATAGACTACGAAAATTAAGAACCCTTTTTGCCCGTTTGTCGTGTTCAATAGCGTCGTAACAGTCTCACGGATGCTGCCGGGAGTACCAGCTTTTTTTTCACATTTTTTCACATTCCCAGTTTTAATGTTTTTCACATTTTTCACATACCCGTTTTTCTATTTTTCTCATACCTGTATTTTTTATTTTTTCATATTTTTCACGTACCTACTTTCATTCTCGTATCACTATTTCTTACTTTTCATCTATCACCAGTTTCACATTTCTTTTAATAAAAATTTTTCTTTTCCAGTAACCATTGTAATTTCCCTGTTATTTCACTCAAGAGAGCACAAGCAAATTTAAAGCGACTCCAGCCGTAAACCAACCAATTTTCTTTTGTGTCTTCTAACCACAGGCATGCCTACGTAATTCCAGGCCAAAAATCAGGGCGGATAATTTGATTGTTTTTAATTCGTTTGTGCGTTTTGCCTTTTTTTCGCACCAACACTCGTATTTTTCACATTTTTTCACATTTTTCACATATTATTTTGCCACTAGCAAATTTTCACAATTTTCACATTTTTTCACGCCGGCAGAATCCCTTCAGTCTTTATAGTGTTGAAGTTTATCGGTAGAGCCATATTAAAGGCGCATAAATCATTCTGGTATGTCGTGCGACCCGTTGTGAAAAACGTTTGCAACATTTACACAGGTTAGAGTTATGTCGCAAAATCATCTCGCACGAAAGAACAAAACAAAGAAAATGACAGTATTGGCAACATTTACATGCGCTTGAACTAATGTAGCGTCTGAAGTAATGTTGCAAAAACTGAGTCATACAGGAAAGCCAACCGTGAGGAAAACCGTGATACACAGGAAAGCCAACATTTAGTGAACCCTACAGGAAGAAAGCCCCTGTTAACATCTCCTTATCACTGCCGCTGTCAAGATGGAAAGTTTACGTATACTGTTAAAAAAAATATTCCAAGTACGTAGTGTTAGTCATTTCTAAATAATACGGATGCAAACCTATTTACGTTGCCTTTTGGACTTATATGTCAGACTGCCTGAGTGGGGAATCGAACCCACGACCTCTGAAATCAAAGGCCAAGGTCCTACCACTGAGCCAGACTGACACGACCAGAAAGTTAGTCATTTCTGTTAAGCTAATTTAGTAGCCTACGTTTTAATTGATCGAGAGAGCGAAGAGAGCTAGGTCCTGTTTTAACTCTATACAGTTTGACTGTTTGGTCTATCTTATCGTTTTCTATGTCTGTCAGCCGGCAAACTGTACCGCAGACAGCCAAACGCCTTACCCGATTTGACCTAAATTTGGTAGCAAGGTTATAAGCATACGATTTGAACTTAATTACAGTGTGGTCCACAAAAAACTGTCGACCCAACATTTTTTAAAGTCTAACTTTTCTATTTAGCACCCCTCAGAACCAAAAGAGGACAGAAATTAAATCTATTGAAACGGGAAGATTTCTGTCCTCTCTTGCTGCTGAGGGATGCTAACTAGAAAAGTTGGTCTCAGAAAATGTTGGGTCGTCAGTTTTTTGCGGACCCCCTGTATATTTTAGACAACTTGGTATAAATTCCAAAATTGTGATAAAAATGAGGTCCGCAGATAGTTTTCGGCTTCTAACTTCTACGAAGCTCATCAAACTGAACACAAACCGGTCACAATTCCAAATTAAATTTTATTCAAAACAAAACAGTTTTGTAGAAATCAAAGATAGCAGTCAAAGACCTGTTTTTTCTTAGTTTTTTTTTTTTTTTGGTCGTAAATTCTGCAGCGTTTATTATCAGATTGAAAATAACTGAAGGTCATAATCAAGTTCAGCGTAAAGCCGACTCTTCTGAGAGTGAATATGAAAACTCACTTCTTGATGGGAGGGGTGATGTGTACTGTTCACATAGTTATTTTACTGATGATAATTTGTTGCTGCAGACGAACTACCGACGGAGGGTTTGCACTGAATGAGCGAGTGAAGCAAGCGAAATAATTCGGTGTTCGTTCGTCTTCAGTGTTGTTAGCTAAGTAAGCTACAAAAGGACAATGATAATAATGTAAGTTCGTTGCAAACGCAACCGGAGTGGCAAGGACCTGGTGGTCACTATCTGCCATCCGATGTTAAAACTAAAAATTTTAAATTTTAAAAGTTTAAGAGTTTAAAAGTTTAAAACGAAGATGATGGATCGACTGCAGGGCTCGAAATGTCTTAGAAAAATTGCATAGCGGAAATGCGATGCAAAATACAAATTTGCGTAGCAGTCATGAAAAAATGATTAGCAATTTTTAAAGAATAATTTATTTAGTAAAAAACAATACAAAAAGTTTACTTTATTTGAAACAACAGCCATTTTTGTTTCAATTTTACTCTGCTACACGTACGGATGCTTGGTCAAGACTATGGCATTCAATTTTATTTGAGAAACAATAAACAGCCAAATGGAATGTGGCTGGAGCCAAATACAAAAGTAGAAAATTTCAAAAGTGGTTACAGTAACAAGCAATCTAAACAAATGTAAATAGGAAAGAAAAAATAATAACAATAGACCTATAATAAACAGTACCAATAGAATAAAATCCGATGCACGTTAAGACTATTCTGACCCGTGTCTGAATCGAAAGTGCCACCAACTAGGATCAATGACTTACCAGAATGCATGTGCGACGCTTGGCCTGCCTATAAAGTAGGAGGGATTAGCATCTCCGTGTCAGCAAACACAATCATGACTACGCTGTTATGTTGTCTCATTTGATACAGTTCCGTCGCTAAACTGCGATACATTATTTAATTTTGCATCGCTAAAGTTTAAATTTGTGGTGCAAATTGCGATGCGATACCGCTCATTTCGAGCCCTGGACTGCATAGGAAGGGTAGATGGTATTTGGTTGGGATCACGAATGCCTTACCACCAAGGTTAAACCTACCAGGGACACAATGGTCCTCGATGGCTTCGCCAAAAGTGAGGGGTAAAGCCAGGTATCATTGCCAATGTTTCTTAAAATAATAAAATATAATTTAAAAAATAAATGTATCGTAGTATAAAGCTTGGCCAAAACCAATTGTCAATATTAGTAAAGATAATAAAACATTTTAATAATAATAATAATAATAATACACCACGGTTATGTCAAATTACCACGACTTAGAAAACAAAAACGAACTCGTTTGATGTATTATCCAAAAAGGGCAGGAATACGTATAATCTCTCCTGTAAGGTTTCAGATACCACAGTGTTCATTCCTCGTGAAACCTTACCGCTGCATTAAATGTTTCTCACCGATTTCACGTTAGAACATGGTAGGTAAGTGTTAGTGGCTGAAGTTTGCGTGCGTTGTATTGCTGCTGGTGCTTTACTAAACAACTTCGAAGAAAAATAATAAAATAAAAACAAAAAATTTTTATGCAGCATCATCAGGAAAGAAGAAGACTAAAAAAACGTATGCCTGCGTGTGTGTGTCTGTGTGTTTGTTGGAGGGGGGGGTGGCTTTGTCTAGTTCACGTTAATTCCAAGTTATTTGGATTTAAATTTTACTAGCACAAAAATTACAATACTCAATGATCTAAATGGAACCGAATTTCCTGTACTAAATTTTCAAATTCTCGAAATTTACTAAAATTTCTAATAGAACCAACGGTCCCCCCCCCCCCCCCCTTCCCACCGCCACCAGTGACCAGTGCTTCAATGGCAGACGCAACGGGTTTAATCTTATTTACGTACGAAATGGTTGAATACGTCAGTAAGGTTTCACGTGGACTAGACACTGCATGAGTAGTGCAGTATCAGAGACCTAACAGGGAAGCTCATTCGCGTTCTTTTCCCGTTTTGATTTAGTTTTTTACTAGTTCGTTTTTTGTTTTCTAATGTGTAATAGACTTAAAACAATTTTTTAAATCGTTTAAAGACTGACATATAGCTTTTAGTGGTGACGTAATTGCAAATGAAAACATAGATGTTCATCAAGCTGGCAGGTGAACCTTAGTTAGCGCCGCGTAAAACCACACTACTATCCGAATAGCACCCTCAAAGAGATTTTTCGTTTAAATCAACCGAGCTACTCACCTATGTTAAATTGGGAATAAACCATCACGAGTTTTCATTCATGAACCGGATTCGAACCACTATAGGTCCCTACCATACCGCCTCTACCGATATGGCCATCGATAAAGGCGCTATGGTAGTAATCTGGTTAAGGGACCGGTCGCCGGTCCGTATCGAGTCACATCACTTCAATTCACTTGAATGGAACGTTAAGTGCGTATAGTTAGCTTACTTTACTACGTTATTTCTGGAGTAAGATTTTCGATGAAGGCTTAAGCCTATTTCCCTCTAGCCTATATCGTTTGGAGCGATTCGTGCCTATTTGTTTCACCGACGTTGTTGTTGTAGCCTAGTCTTTTTGGGATGGCTTAGTTAATTCCTTCGACCAGCTAGTAGTTGGATTGGGTGGCCCGCTAAGTAGCGAGGACTGGTTTTTGAGAGGTTTCACTTCATTTGCGCAAAATAGTTTAGTGTCAACGAGGAAAGACCCGGCTTCCGTCAAAACACCGGCTACAAAAGAGTGTATTATTGGTTAAAGGAACATGCATCCATGTTGGATTTCACGTATGACTCAGTTTTGCGACATTAGTGTCAAACGTATGTAAATGTTGCCAACAGTCATTTTTTTGGTTTTTTTCTTTCGTGTGAGATGCTTTCGCGACATTAACTCTAACCTGTGTAAATGTTGCAAACGCTAGTCTCAACGGGTCGCACAACATACCGGGAGGTTGTATGTCCCTTTAAAGGTACATACATCCATGTTGGCTTTCGTGTATGACTCGGTTTTGCAACATTGGTGCCAAACGTATGTAAATGTTGTCAACACAGTCATTTTCGTGCGAGATCATTTTTCGACATTAGATCAAACCTCTGTAAATGTTGCAAACGCTATTCTCAACGGGTCGCACGATATACCGGAAGGACTTATGTCTCTTTAATGGTTTCGATGTCATCACTGCAATCGAAAACAACGTGCGTAGCGTGCACCAAGAACGCGCATACAACGCAGAGAAACTAACAAGCAGGCAAACAGGGTAGCCTAACCCACTTGAGCAAATTTTTGGGGAGGGGGAATTATTCCCGTATACGCCCCCCCTCCCCCAGGGGGGCATATTCGGTTACTATATTACACAAATGGCGCTGCTTCGGTCTTCGTTATAGTTTAGTCTATCGAAGACTGTGTCGTGGCTCCATTTGATTTTGTATAGTAGACTTCGATGGTCAGGCAGGTGGGAGTTGGACCCCCCCCCCCCGAGTATGGTCCGTCGATCCCATTGCCTTCGGACTGAAGGTAACAGGATTGACGGACCATCCATGACCCCAATAACCCCAATTTTATCGTCTTCAACGATTTTGTTATTTTGTTACGTCTGCAACATACAATCTTTATTAATAAAATCGAGTTGTCGCGTAGGATGGACGGCAACGAGACGGCCACAAGACGGCCGCCACAAGACGGCCGCAAGTAATTGATAGAGCACATATCCGTTTTCATTGTCGGTCGCTCGCCCTTTTTCTTTGCTACCGTGGGAAGAATGAGCCTGCTCGCCCTCTTCTGATTGTTGAAGCTTCGTTTGTTTAATCCTCCCTTACAATGTCTCCAATGCCTATTTATTTATTTCAGCGTAGCCTGATGCAGGGCCTGTCACCACGCTAACACTGAAGGCAAGAGGTAAAAAGGGTTTACAGTGGTAAGGGAGATGCGCTGATTGAGTGAGCGAAGCGAACGAAGATCAGCGTTTGTCATCCATCATACACAAAATAGGCATAAAGAAACTTAATGTTAATGAAGCATGGAATTAAACATGAGTGACAGGCTGCACAATGACACTGGAAATCGTCCCAATGTTTTTAACGTTGCATCAAATACCACCCGTGCGTAGCACGGGCTTCCGCTAGTTTAACTTAAATTCTACTTACGGGAAACGTAAATAGCCATTGGCAAAATTAATGTGTCTTTTAAGCCCCGGGCCCCAACCTCTCCTTCCGTTAGTACTACACATTCCACGTGGTACATACAACCCCTTCTTCCCACCATCATTTACAATAACCCAATGTGTGTTTACATCCACGCCGCACGAGCCCTGGAGCTAACTGTTATTTCCAACACGTGCTCAGCGGAGAAGCCATCTTTTCTGCCCGTCCATATAGCTCGACTCTAAACCTCCCTTTGACCGTAAAATGAGAGCACCTGGTTTCCCAAAAAGCTTTCCCAATACAGGGTCGCCAGAGTTAACGTGCAAGCCGACAACAATCGTATGTTGGCTTCGTTTGGTCGACGACCGACCGAGCTAGCCGCCTTCTAGCCCGGATCGATGCCCAGGGCGCCCCGTATACTCTCAACGCCACACATCCATCCACACACCGTGTAGTTCCCGGCTTCCCATTCAAAACACTTACCTTCAGCCCAGGAGAAATGAAGCAGGTTCACGATCAGTAGCAGCGGAAAGCCGAGGCCCACCGTATCCAGGAGGTGTAATCCAGGCCTCATTTTCGAACCGAGTTCGTGAGGGTACACTTACTAAAAGTCTCGTGTTGCACCACCGACACGCCGAACTGTCACGGTTTTTGACGTCGGTATCAAAATATCCAGAAAGCAATGCCACCGTGACATTCGACACTGCTTCCGCTCTCTCTTCCCTTCTCGCTCACAGCTGCTGCTGTCGCCGCGCAGCGTAATGCCAAAGTGGATATTCGAAAGGTGCACCACTTCCCGGTTAGAGCAGTCCACACCGAGCTCTGCGGCGTTGTGTCATTGGAAACAAAACCTCACACCAGTTATAGCGCAATTCAGTACACGTTTAGGAATTTTTCGGTACCCCCTAAAGTTAAACATTTTAATATATATTATTAGGGACCAGCATTTTTTTTTTCAATACTTTAAGCTACGTTTTTTCCGGTTGGCTCAGTTTGTAACATTATTTCAGACGTGTGTAAATGTTGCAAAGGCATTCGTTTTTCCTATTTTTTTCCTTCGTGAAAAACGGTTTTGCTACATTAACTCTAATCTACGAAAATGTTGCAAAAGCTTTTTCGCGCATAAAGGCACATAAATCCTTCCGGCATGTCGTGCGACCTGTTGAGAATGGCGTTGGCAACATTTACACAGGTTAGAGTTAATGTCGCAAAATCACCTCTCACGAAAGAAAGAACAAGAAAATGAATGTGTTGGCAACATTTACATAGGTACATGAATCTATGTTGGCTTTCCCGTATGAATCAGTTTGGCTACATTAGTTCAAACGTATGTAAATGTTGCCAACACATTCATTTTCTTGTTTTTTTTCTTTCGTGCGAGATGATTTCGCGACATTAACTCTAACCTGTGTAAATGTTGCAAACGCTATTCTCAACGGGTCGGACGACATACCATAAGGATTTATGTGCCTTTAAGAAAGAAATTGACACTTGGAGGGGAAAAAATAGCATCCTGCAGGTTATGCTCAGCCTGGTTGCTGGAGGTTTGCGGATCTGGTCGAACCCCTGGAAAGGGGACCTTGGCGAAGTCCCAGCCAGGACTGCTGGCTAGAGTAGTGTGAGAGGCTACCATGCTCCTTCAGCGGCTAAGGGATGTATTCTGGCTAATTCTGGACAATCTTTCGGCCCCGACGATGATCGGAGGTTTCCTGGGTCGAATCCCCTGGCTATACCTTTACCAGATTTCTTCTTCTATAAAAAAATCTAGTAATGTTCAAAATTGAGCCGGTTCAGCCATACAAGCATTAATTACTTCGGCTGACGTAAGGCTCGTCAGAATTAAAAAAAAAAACGTTTTGAAACTAACATTTTATAAACCGCAAAAACAGTTTTCTGTTTAGTTTTTCCCTCCTAGGCTACTTTTTATTTTCATCATGGCATCAAAGGTCGTGAAAAAGTAGTGTTTTTTAAGAAGATAAAAAAGTTGTGCAAAAATTGTTTTGTAATATTTTTTATTATTATTTTTTTTTTACATACAGGGTCACCAGTCATAAGGTAAAGTATGAAATTTCCGTTAGGTACAAGCACGGACGCCCACAAGACCGTGCGTGGGACGGCCACGGGCCTTCCTAAATAAAGAGCTAAAACCGGCCCACACTCCTAAACAAAGTGTCCTGTGCAGGCAGTGCTGCAGTCATCGTGGCTCTTTGAGTTTTTCGCTGCCAGCAGTTCAACTCTGATCATAAAGTCATAATTTACGATAATAATAAAATACCGCCACTCACAAACTGCGTTAAAAATTCTTAAAACCATTAGCTGGACCCGTGTGTGCTGCATTACAATATTACTCTGTTAGTAAGTTGTTTTGCCAGTTCTCTCTCGTGGTTTGGTTTTGTTGACTGGTTTCCAATTATGGTAAGAGATGGCGCTCATGTTCACGTTGGTGAAATTTCCGGACATGTCCGTCGGCTTCCAAGAATAGCATGAACTTGATAAACGGTGTGCAAACAGTGGCGTAAATAAATATTTTTTCGGGGGGGAGGTTAAATATTTTTACGTCCCTTTCAGCCAGTAGTGTGCACAAGAACAACTCGATATTGGGGGAAATGGTGTACCCAG